>JBBHAA010001967.1:0-257500 GCA_037953035.1 Aquarana catesbeiana
ATCGCACCCCCCCGGTGCCCGAGGCAGTCGGCATTGTTGGGGAAGCGATACAGGCTGAGGGGGAGGCCACTCATTCATGGCCACACCCTCACGATCGCTCCGCATGAATGAAAAATTCTTCCTCTGCTGCTGTAATGTAAACAGTGGCAGAGGAAGTGATGTCATCGCTCCTCGAGCCGGTCTTTTTGTTCCGGCACCTAGGAGAGAAGACATCCAAGTAAGTGCACCAACACTACACTTCCAGTAGAACATGCCAGGCACACTTTTCACCCCCCATCACCCCCCAATCACCCCCTGATCACCCTCCTGTACCCCCTGTCACACTGACACCAATAGCAGTTTTTTTTGCATTGGTGTCAGTTTCTTACAGTTATAAGTGGTAGGGCAGTTAGGGTTAGCCCCCTTTAGGTCTAGGGTAGCCCCCTAATCCCCCTAATAAAGTTTTAACCCCTTGATCACCCCGTCGCCAGTGTCACTAAGCAATCGTTTTTCTGATAGCTGTATTAGTGGCACAGGTGATGCTAGTTAGGGAGGTAAATATATAGGTTCGCCGTCAGCGTTTTATAGCGACAGGGACCCCATATATACTACCTAATAAAGGTTTTAACCCCCTGATTGCCCCCTAGTTAACCCTTTCACCAGCGATCACCGTATAACTGTTACGGGTGATGCTGGTTAGTTAGTTTGTTTATTATAGTTTTAGGGCACCCGCCGTTTATTACCTTATAAAGGTTTAACCCCCTAATCGCCCAGCGGTGATTTAAGTTAAGTTTTAGGGTCAGATAAGGTCTGCGTCTCCCCAGGCAGCGTCAAGTTAGCGCCAGTACCGCTAACACCCATGCACACAGCATACACCTCCCTTAGTGATATAGTATCTGAACGGATCAATATCTGATCCGATCAGATCTATACTAGCGTCCCCAGCAGTTTAGGGTTTTCAAAAACACAGTGTTAGCGGGATCAGCCCAGATACCTGCTAGCACCTGCGTTTTGCCCCTCGGCCCAGCCCAGCCCAGCCCACCCAAGTGCAGTATCGATTGATCACTGACACTTACAAAACACTAAGCACACATAACTGCTGCATTCGCAGAGTCAGGCCTGATCCCTGCGATCGCTAACAGTTTTTTGGTAGCGTTTTTATACAGTCGCTAACAGTCAGGAACTTTTTTGCCTGTGAGTCTCACTAGTGTACCCCTAAATTTAGAGCCCCAAAATGGCAAATCGAAGGTACAGTAGTGAAGAGGCCTACATGTTTCTGAGCATGACAGATAGTGAAGAGGAAGTCACTCATCTGTCAGATTCAGGCTCAGAATACGATCCTGTAGAGGACAGCGGCTCCATGACAGATAGCTCTGACGATGGAGTTGTGGTCCCTGCTAAGGTCAGGCGTACCAGACCCCAATCTTCTTCTTCTGTCCTTGATGTGCAAGAACCGCAGGCCCCTTGTATGGAGCAGAGAAGTACTAGTGCTGCTATTCCTTCTGTGAACTGGCAAGCACCAGCGGCCTAGTACACCCTGGTCGTAGTCAATCCAGCACTGCAGTATCACGTGGTGACATGGCAAGTCCCATAAGTGCAGTTCAAGCTGGTGAGGCGGCAAGCAGTTGTAGTGTCCCGCTGCCACCAAGAAGACGAACACAGGCCCGTCGTGCCCATAGTGCCCTTCCTGCTGCATTTGCCAATCCGAATTGGGTACCCACCACTTCCGCAGCACCCGTACTTCCCCTATTCACTGGTTAATTTTACGTCACTGGATTTTTATTCGCTGTTTTTCACCGAAGATCTCTATAGATCTATTGTGGACCAAAGCAATTTATACGCTGGTCAATACATCGCCACTATTCCCCAGTCCTCCCTTGCCAGAGATTGGAAACCAATTACAGTTTCCGAATTTAAGATCTTTCTGGGCCTTTCCCTCCTCATGGGCATAACCATAAAGAGTGAGTTGCGGTCATACTGGTCCACTGACCCAATTCACCATATGCCCGTGTTCTCTGCCTCCATGGCCAGGGCACGATACGAGCAGATTTTGCGGTTCATGCACTTCAATGACAATGAACTCTGTCGTCCTCGTGGAGACCCTGGATACTATCGGCTCTACAAAATTCGGCCCCTAATAGACCACTTCAACCAACGTTTTGCAGACTTGTTTACTCCCCATCAAGTTGTCTGCGTTGATGAGTCCCTGATTAAATTTTCTGGCCGCTTGTCATTCAAACAGTACCTTCCCAGCAAGCGTGCCAGATACGGGGTCAAGATGTATAAGCTCTGTGACAGGGCCACAGGCTATACATGTAGATTTATGGTTTACGAGGGCAAAGATAGTCACGTAGAGCCGACAAACTGCCCTGACTACATAGGAAGCGCTGGCAAGATAGTGTGGGACTTGGTGTCACCCTTATTCGGAAAGGGGTACCACTTGTACGTGGACAATTATTATACGAGCTTGCCAATTTTTAGCCACCTTTTTGATCATCAGACTGGAGCATGTGGCACCGTGCGACCTAATCGCCGTGGCTTTCCCCAGCGGCTTGTAGATTCCCATCTTAGGCTGAGGGAGAGAGCCTGCTTGAAGTGTAATAAACTTGCTTGCTATGAAGTGGAGGGACAATAAGAATGTTTTCATTCTTACCTCCCTTCATGCAGACACGACGGTCCAAATTACTACAGCGACTGGTGTTGTGGAGAAACCCCTCTGTGTCCACAAATATAACCAAAATATGGGAGGGGTGGACCTCAACGACCAGTTGTTGGCACCATACCTAGTTGCCCATAAGGCCAGACACTGGTACAAAAAAGTGTCTGTTTATTTATTTCAATTGGCTTTGCTGAACGCTCATGTGCTATACAGAGCTTCAGGACGGACTGAATCCTTCCTTAAATTCCAGGAAGAAATCATCAGAGCCCTTCTGTTTCCAGACGTGCTCCACCTCACCTTCCCCAACCAAATGCAATAAGTCGGCTTCATGAGAGGCATTTTCTTTAAGCCCTCCCGAGTACCCCTACCCAACGAGCCCCCCAAAAAGATGTCATGTCTGCAGCAAGCACGGATATAGGAGTGACATCTGCTATTATTGTCCTTTCTGTCCTGACAATCCTGGTCTTTGCATTGGTGAATGTTTTGAACGCTGCCATTCACTAGTTGAGTATTAGCGTAGGGTACAGCATTGCACAGGCTAGGACACATTTTCACAGGGTCTCCCAAGATGCCATCGCATTTTGAGAGACCCGAACCTGGAATCAGTTACAAAAGTTAAAGTTACTAAAAAAAGTGTGAAAAAAAATAAAATAAAAAAAAAAATTAAAAAATAAAAACACAAAAAAATATAAAATAAAAAAACAAAAATAGTTGTCGTTTTATTGTTCTCTCTCTCTCTATTCTCTATCTATTGTTCTGCTCTTTTTTACTGTATTCTATTCTGCAATGTTTTATTGTTATTATGTTTTACCATATTTGCTTTTCAGATATGCAATTTTTTTTATACTTTACTGTTTACTGTGTTTTGTTGGTAACCATTTTTTTGTTTTCAGGTACGCCATTCAGCTGCAGAGCGGATTTATTTATCTTGACAGCAACAGCGTTTGCTCCCACAATATATAAAGCCGTGACTCCAGCGCTGTCGGAGGTGATTTCACGACCACAGTTACATACTTCAGCATATATGCCGAAGCGTGGTGGCAGCAGAGAGCGGAGCAGCGATTTGCTCCTAACTTTTGTGGGAGGATGCCCCCATGCTTCGGCATATATATACGGTGCATGTATGCCCATCATTAGAAGTGGGTGGATGAAGGGAGGTATTCTAATGGTGGGCATACCCACCGATCAATCTCTTTTTTTCGTTCAGCCCACAGGCTGCATGAAAAAAAAGTTTACAATATATGCCCAACAAGGACAAGCAACGTACTGGTATGTTGCTGGACTTTGAGTGGTTATACCAGAATGATGCCTGCAAGTTTAGGTATCATCTTGGTATCATTCTTTTCAGCCAGTGGTCGGCTTTCATGTAAAAGCAATCCTAGCGGTAATTAGCCTCTAGACTGCTTTTACAAGCAGTGGGAAGGAATCCCCCCCTCCATCTTCCATGTTTTTCTCTGGCTCTCCTGTCCCAACAGGGAACCTGAGAATGCAGCCGGTGATTCAGCCAGCAGACCATAGAGGTGATCAGAGACCAGAGTGGCTCCAAACATCTCTATGGCCTAAGAAACCGGAAGCTATGAGCATTTAATGACTTAGATTTCGCAGGATGTAAACAGCGCTATTTGGAAATTGGGAAAGCATTTTATCACACCGAGCATGGTGTGGTCAGATGCTTTGAGGGCAGAGGAGAAATCTAGGGTCTAATAGACCCCAGTTTTTTCAAAAAAGAGTACCTGTCACTACCTATTGCTATCATAGGGGATATTTACATTCCCTGAAATAACAATAAAAATTATTTAAAAAATTAAAATTAAAGGAACAGTTTAAAAATAAGATAAAAAAGCAAAAAAAAAAAAAGCACCCCTGTCCGCCCCTGCTCTCGCGCTAAGGCGAACGCAAGCGTCGGTCTGGTGTCAAATGTAAACAGCAATTGCAGCATGTATGTGAGGTGTCACCACGAACGTCAGATCGAGGGCAGTAATTTTAGCAGTAGACATCCTCTGTAAATCTAAAGTGGTAACTTGTAAAGGCTTTTAAAAGCTTTTAAAAATGTATTTAGTTTGTTGCCACTGCACGTTTGTGCGCAATTTTAAAGCATGTCATGTTTGGTATCCATGTACTCGGCCTAAGATCATCTTTTTTATTTCATCAAACATTTGAGCAATATAGTGTGTTTTAGTGCATTAAAATTTAAAAAAGTGTGTTTTTTCCAAAAAAAATGCATTTGAAAAATCGCTGCGCAAATACTGTGTAAAAAAAAAAATGAAACACCCACCATTTTAATCTGTAGGGCATTTGCTTTAAAAATATATATAATGTTTGGGGGTGCAAAGTAGGGATGAGCTTCGAGTTCGAGTCGAACTCATGTTCGACTCGAACATTGGCTGTTCGCAAGTTCACTGAACAGCGAACAATTTGGGGTGTTCGCGGCAAATTCGAATGCCGCGGAACACCCTTTAAAAGTCTATGGGAGAAATCAAAAGTGCTAATTTTAAAGGCTAATATGCAAGTTATTGTCATAAAAAGTGTTTGGGGACCTGGGTCCTGCCCCAGGGGACATGGAGCAATGCAAAAAAAAGTTTTAAAAACGGCCGTTTTTTCAGGAGCAGTGATTTTAATAATGCTTAAAGTCAATCAATAAAAGTGTAATATCCCTTTAAATTTCGTACCTGGGGGGTGTCTATAGTGTGCCTGTAAAGGGGCGCATGTTTCCTGTGTTTAGAACAGTCTGACAGCAAAATGACATTTTGAAGGAAAAAACTCATTTAAAACTACCCGCGGCTATTGCATTGCCGACAATACACATAGAAGTTCATTGATAAAAACGGCATGGGAATTCCCCAAAGGGGAACCCCGAACCAAAATTAAAAAAAAAAAATGACGTCGGGGTCCCCCTAAATTCCATACCAGGCCCTTCAGGTCTGGTATGGATATTAAGGGGAACCCCGGCCAAAATTAAAAAAAAAAAATGACGTGGGGTTCCCCCTAAATTCCATACCAGACCCTTCAGGTCTGGTATGGATTTTAAGGGGAACCCCGCGCCAAAAAAAAAAAAAAAAACGGCGTGGGGTCCCCCCAAAAATCCATACCAGACCTTATCCGAGCACGCAACCTGGCAGGCCGCAGGAAAAGAGGGGGGACGAGAGTGCGGCCCCCCCTCCCTCCTGAACCGTACCAGGCCACATGCCCTCAACATTGGGAGGGTGCTTTGGGGTAGCCCCCCAAAACACCTTGTCCCCATGTTGATGAGGACAAGGGCCTCATCCCCACAACCCTGGCCGGTGGTTGTGGGGGTCTGCGGGCAGGGGGGCTTATCGGAATCTGGAAGCCCCCTTTAACAAGGTGACCCCCAGATCCCGGCCCCCCCCCTGTGTGAAATGGTAAGGGGGTACATAAGTACCCCTACCATTTCACGAAAAAAGTGTCAAAAATGTTAAAAATGACAAGAGACAGTTTTTGACAATTCCTTTATTTAAATGCTTCTTCTATCTTCCTTCATCTTCTGGTTCTTCTGGCTCTTCTGGCTCTTCTGGTTCTTCCTCCGGCGTTCTCGTCCAGCATCTCCTCCGCGGCGTCTTCTATCTTCTTCTCCTCGGGCCGCTCCGCACCCATGGCATGGGGGGGAGGCTCCCGCTCTTCTCTTCTTCTCTTCTTCTTTTCTTCTCTTCTGCTCTTCTTCATTTTCTTCTCCGGGCCGTTCCGCAATCCATGCTGGCATGGAGGGAGGCTCCCGCTGTGTGACGGCGCTCCTCGTCTGACAGTTCTTAAATAACGGGGGGGGCGGGGCCACCCGGTGACCCCGCCCCCCTCTGACGCACGGTGACTTGACGGGACTTCCCTGTGACGTCACGGGGAATGCCACAGGGAAGTCCCGTCAAGTCACCGTGCGTCAGAGGGGGGCGGGGTCACCGGGTGGCCCCGCCCCCCGTTATTTAAGAACTGTCAGACGAGGAGCGCCGTCACACAGTGGGAGCCTCCCTCCATGCCAGCATGGATTGCGGAGCGGCCCGGAGAAGAAAATGAAGAAGAGAAGAAGAGAAGAAGAGAAGAAAAGAAGAAAAGAAGAAGAGAAGAAGAGAAGAAGAGAAGAAGAGAAGAGCGGGAGCCTCCCCCCCATGCCATGGGTGCGGAGCGGCCCGAGGAGAAGAAGACAGAAGATGCCGTGGAGGAAATGCTGGAAGAACCAGAAGAACCAGAAGAGCCAGAAGAACCAGAAGATGAAGGAAGATAGAAGAAAGAAGAAGCATTTAAATAAAGGAATTGTCAAAAACTGTCTCTTGTCATTTTTAACATTTTTGACACTTTTTTCGTGAAATGGTAGGGGTACTTATGTACCCCCTTACCATTTCACACGGGGGGGGGCCGGGATCTGGGGGTCACCTTGTTAAAGGGGGCTTCCAGATTCCGATAAGCCCCACGCCCGCAGACCCCCACAACCACCGGCCAGGGTTGTGGGGATGAGGCCCTTGTCCTCATCAACATGGGGACAAGGTGTTTTGGGGGGCTACCCCAAAGCACCCTCCCAATGTTGAGGGCATGTGGCCTGGTACGGTTCAGGAGGGAGGGGGGGCCGCACTCTCGTCCCCCCCTCTTTTCCTGCGGTCTGCCAGGTTGCGTGCTCGGATAAGGGTCTGGTATGGATTTTTGGGGGGACCCCACGACGTTTTTTTTTTTTTTTTTTTGGCGCGGGGTTCCCCTTAAAATCCATACCAGACCTGAAGGGTCTGGTATGGAATTTAGGGGGAACCCCACGTCATTTTTTTTTTTTAATTTTGGCCGGGTTTCCCCTTAATATCCATACCAGACCTGAAGGGCCTGGTATGGAATTTAGGAGGACTCCCACGTCATTTTTTTTTTTTAATTTTGGTTCGGGGTTCCCCTTTGGGGAATTCCCATGCCGTTTTTATCAATGAACTTCTATGTGTATTGTCGGCAATGCAATAGCCGCGGGTAGTTTTAAATGAGTTTTTTCCTTCAAAATGTCATTTTGCTGTCAGACTGTTCTAAACACAGGAAACATGCGCCCCTTTACAGGCATACTATAGACACCCCCCAGGTACGAAATTTAAAGGGATATTACACTTTTATTGTTTGACTTTAAGCATTATTAAAATCACTGCTCCTGAAAAAACGGCCGTTTTTAAAACTTTTTTTTGCATTGATCCATGTCCCCTGGGGCAGGACCCGGGTCCCCAAACACTTTTTATGACAATAACTTGCATATAAGCCTTTAAAATTAGCACTTTTGATTATTCATGTTCGTGTCCCATAGACTTTAACGGTGTTCGCATGTTCGAACGAACTTTTTTCCTGTTCGCATGTTCTGGTGCGAACCGAACAGGGGGGTGTTCGGCTCATCCCTAGTGCAAAGTAATTTTCTTGCAAAAAAAAAAAAATTTTCATGTCAGTGTCAGAAAGGGCTTTGTCTTCAAGTGCTTAGAAGAGTGGGTAATGTGTGACATAAGCTTCTAAATGTACATAAAATGCCAGGACAGTTCAAACCCCCCAAGTGACCCCATTTTGGAAAGTAGACACCCCAAGCTATTTGCTGAGAGGCATGTCGAGTCCATGGAATATTTTATATTGTGACACAAGTTGCGGGAAAAAGACAAATTTTTTTTTTTTTTTTTGCACAAAATTGTCACTAAATGATATATTGCTCAAACATGCCATGGGAATATGTGAAATTACACCCCAAAATACATTTAGCTGCTTCTCCTGAGTATGGGGATACCACATGTGTGAGACTTTTTGGGAGCCTAGCTGCGTACGGGACCCCGAAAACCAAGCACCGCCTTCAGGCTTTCTAAGAGCATAAATTTTTGATTTCACTCTTCACTGCCTATCACAGTTTCGGAGGCCATGGAATGCCCAGGTGGCACAACCCCCCCCAAATGACCCCATTTTGGAAAGTAGACAGCCCAAGCTATTTGCTGAGAGGTATAGTGAGTATTTTGCAGACCTCGCTTTTTGTCACAAAGTTTTGAAAATTGAAAAAAGAAAAAAAAAAAATGTTTTTCTTGTCTTTCTTCATTTTCAAAAACAAATGAGATCTGCAAAATACTCACCATGCCTCTCAGCAAATAGCTTGGGGTGTCTACTTTCCAAAATGGGGTCATTTGGGGGGTTTGTGCTATCTTGGCATTTTATGGCCTTCGAAACTGTGATAGGTAGTGAGGAGTGAATCAAAAATTTACGCCCTTAGAAATCCTGAAGGAGGTGATTGGTTTTCGGGGCCCCGTACGCGGCTAGGCTCCCAAAAAGTCCCACACATGTGGTGTCCCCGTACTCAGGAGAAGCAGCAGAATGTATTTTGGGGTGTAATTCCACATATGCCCACGGCATGTTTGAGCAATATATCATTTAGTGACAACCAAAAAAAATTGTCACATTCCCGCAACTTGTGTCAAAATATAAAATATTCCATGGACTCAACATGCCTCTCAGAAAATAGCTTGGGATGTCTACTTTTTAAAATGGGGTCATTTTGGGGGGTTTTGTGCCATCTGGGCATTTTATGGCCTTCAAAACTGTGATAGGTAGTGAGGAGTGAAATCAAAACTTTCGCCCTTAGAAATCCTGAAGGCAGTGCTTTGTTTTCGGGGCCCCGTGCGCGGGTAGGCTCCCAAAAAGGCTCACACATGTGGTATCCCCGTACTCAGGAGAATCAGCAGAATGTATTTTGGGGTGCAATTCCACATATGCCCATGGCCTGTGTGAGCAATATATCATTTAGTGACAACTTTGTGCAAAAAAAAAAATTGGTCACTTTCCCGCAACTTGTGTCAAAATATAAAATATTCCATGGACTCAACATGCCTCTCAGCAAATTGCTTGGGGTGTCTACTTTCCAAAATGGGGTCATTGGGGGGGTTGTGCTATCTTGGCATTTTATGGCCTTCAAAACTGTGATAGGTAGTGAGGAGTGAAATCAAAAATTTACGCCCTTAGAAATCCTGAAGGCAGTGATTGGTTTTCGGGGCCCCGTATGCGGCTAGGCTCCCAAAAAGTCCCATACATGTGGTATCCCCATACTCAGGAGAAGCAGCTAAATGTATTTTGGGGTGCAATTCCACATATGCCCATGGCCTGTGTGAGCAATATATCATTTAGTAACAACTTTTTGTATTTTTTTTGTCATTATTCAATCACTTGGGACAAAAAAATTAATATTCAATGGGCTCAACATGCCTCTCAGCAATTTCCTTGGGGTGTCTACTTTCCAAAATGGGGTCATTGGGGGGGTTGTGCTATCTTGGCATTTTATGGCCTTCAAAACTGTGATAGGTAGTGAGGAGTGAAATCAAAAATGTACGCCCTTAGAAATCCTGAAGGCAGTGATTGGTTTTCGGGGCCCCGTACGCGGCTAGGCTCCCAAAAAGTCCCACACATGTGGTATCCCCGTACTCAGGAGAAGCAGCTAAATGTATTTTGGGGTGCAATTCCACATATGCCCATGGCCTGTGTGAGCAATATATCATTTAGTAACAACTTTTTGTATTTTTTTTTTGTCATTATTCAATCACTTGGGACAAAAAAATTAATATTCAATGAGCTCAACATGCCTCTCAGCAATTTCCTTGGGGTGTCTACTTTCCAAAATGGGGTCATTTGGGGGGTTTTGTACTGCCCTGCCATTTTAGCACCTCAAGAAATGACATAGGCAGTCATAAATAAAAGGCTGTGTAAATTCCAGAAAATGTACCCTAGTTTGTAGGCGCTATAACTTTTGCGCAAACCAATAAATATACACTTATTGACATTTTTTTTACCAAAGACATGTGGCTGAATACATTTTGGCCTAAATGTATGACTAAAATTGAGTTTATTGGATTTTTTTATAACAAAAATTAGAAAATATCATTTTTTTTTCAAAATTTTTGGTCTTTTTCCGTTTATAGCGCAAAAAATAAAAACGGCAGAGGTGATCAAATACCATCAAAAGAAAGCTCTATTTGTGGGAAGAAAAGGACGCAAATTTCATTTGGGTAACAGCATTGCATGACCGCGCAATTAGCAGTTAAAGTGACGCAGTGCCAAATTGTAAAAAGTGCTCTGGTCAGGAAGGGGGTAAATCCTTCCGGGGCTGAAGTGGTTAAAATTACAATAAACATTTACAAAAATCATGTATTATTTCTTTTGACGTGTACAACCACTTCTTTCCCTACATGTTTCACTCAAAGGAGCTTCTTCAGGAGCTTTTTGAAAGTGTAGCATGAAGTAATATATACTATAAGAAAAACAACAATTGTAAATGATTATGAAAATTGCCATGAATAAATTTGCATGGCATGTCAATAGGACATGCCTATGTATATTTAATAGAAAAATATTCATACATTATACAAAATACATTTTATACAAAATAATGATGAACTGAAGATGAATGCCTACAGGATGCTTGTGTTCAAGAAGTATTCATTATTGATTCCTAAACTGAAGCCAGGATTTACAAAATGAGAAGACCTTTGGTAACCAGAGAGAGAGGATAAAATACCAACATGTTGGATATGGTTCAAAATAATAATACTAAAGAGTATAGGGTAGTGAGTAGGGCAAAAACATTTACATTGATTCTAGATAATGAAAATAATAGAACCAATTTGATCTTCCATCCCTAAAATGAGGGGATGATCTGATGATTCGGACAGTAAACAGGAGGACAGAGAATGGTGAATGCTGCCCCTTATTTTTATCCCCACAGTGCCCAGAGACACACCCGTGGCATGCTTGGTGTTGGGTTCTACTGTTTAGGGAAATAACCTGTATTATCCTATAAGTAAGAAAAAAAATGGAATTCATTTATTATGTTGTTGGTAATTCCTATATAGATTTAGTGTTTCTAATCGTTGTGGGCGATTAACCAAGGGGTCAGTTTGAAAGAGGGGACAGTAAAGGCAGAGCCCACGAAGATCAGATGGCATTTCAAATCCTTCAAGGCTCTGCAAACAATCCCCTCCTTGAGCTGCATAAGCAGATCACTGAACACCAAGGAAATTCAGTCCCCACAATGAAAGGCTAAACACAAGTATAAGTTCCAAAGAGAACTTATTAGTGTAGAGGAGGTCCCAAAAAGAATGGCTGAAGGAGGGAGAAGGCAGCGGGATGGAGAGAGGCATAAATAGTGTCATTCATACACCTTACTCTGATAGGGAAACATTACGAGAGAGAGAGAGAGAGAGAGAGAGAGAGAGAGAGAGAGAATAGAGAGAGATAGAGAGAGAGATGCTTTGCTGTCTCCCCCCTTCTCCCTCCTTCAGCCATTCTTTTTGGGACCTCCTCTACACTAGTAAGTACTCTTTGGAACTTTTACTTGTGTTTAGCCTTTCATTGTGGGGACTGAATTTCCTTGGTGTTCAGCAGTGTTGCCAACCTAGCAGATTGAAATTTACTGACACAACACCCAAAATTTACTGGCACCGTCACGTTTTTACTGCCATATCCCAAAGTTACTAAATGACAGTTTTAAGTGCAAATTTCAGTATTTAGGCTACAAACAAGTACAATATGCAATTAGCAAAGTGATTTAAGGTAGATATTAAGGCAAAAACATATTTCTTATTTTATTTTCAATATAGTAAGTAGCTCAGGGACAGGAATCGAGAGAGTAAGAAATTAGAATGGGCGGCACACACACATGAAATTGACTCTCAAAATGACACTGACTGCAGTGTGCAGCAGCACAGATGATGATGGCACCTCACCAATATGACACGCAGTGGCATCACAAGGGGGGTGCAGGCTGCACCTGGGTGACACCCGCAGGAGGGGTGATGCACGGCACTGGATTGAGAGAGGCGCCATGGCTCTCTCCTCTTCCTCCTTCCCCTGCACACTCCGGTATCTCTGCTGTGGCTCCTTAGCTCCCCGCGATGTTCGGGGAGGGAGGAGGAGAAAGAATGGTGAGGCAGACAGCTCTGCAGTCCCATAGCCCAGTGCCCCCGGCGCCCACATGTCCTCTGGGAACCGGCACTGCCTATTATTGTGAGTGGCAGGCAAGGAGAGGTGCTGGCTGCCTATCAAAATTACACTCCTCAGAGCCGACAGACCCTAGATGGAGGGACATTTGTGTGGACAGAGCCACGCTGATCTGAGGTCTGTAAATGTAGGGAGTTGAGATATACACGGGGGTTACATTAGGGGATTACACAGGGTGGGTTATATTAGGGGGATTACATGGGGGAGGGTTACATTAGGGGGGTTACATTTCAAAGAAGTGCGTTCCAGCACCAAGGCGGCTCCCGGTGATCGCATGGTAGCTGCTCGGGGGTATAATACAACTGCCAGGAACACCTCAGGACCTAAGCTTCCAGGGAACCAGGGGGAACCCTGTGAGGTTAGCTGTTGGTCCTGCCATCAACTGGGTCATTTGGTGGCCCAGTGCCCAAGTTGGGAAGAATCAACAGAGTGCGACATGGGTCACCGTTGCTCCATGTATGCCCATGCATTATGTGCTGCAACCAACCTGAATCCGCATGAGTGTGTGGTGCAGGTCAATGGACAGGAGGTGGTAGCGCTCCCTGACTCTAAGAGTGTCGTCACCCTGCTCCGATCGGACGGGTTGCCAAGAAAGGTGGTACCAAGTGAACAGGTCAGGGTCACCTGTGTGCATGGTGATGTTAAAAACTATCCGGTGGCCTGTCTGACCCTGTGTACACCAGCAGGAACGGCTACACTAAAAGTTGGGGTGGTCCCGGGATTACTTCATGACTTACTAATCGGGCGAGACTGCCCCATGTTTTGGGACTTGTATGAGCAAAAGCTCAAAGATTCGTGAGTTTCCCCCAAAAAGCAAGAACCCACAGAGGTGGTAAATAATACTGTGTTGAAGGAGGTTGTTACTAAGGATCAGTACCAGGTTGCTGAGCCTGCAGGAGGTGAGCCCGGTCCCCTGCAGGTGTTTGCGGGATTGGAAGCAGAAAGTACCTCTGAGCATGATATGTCAGATGTCTGGGGCTCCCGGGAAGATTTCCTTAGTGCTCAGATGAGGGACCCCACTTTGATCCCTGCCAGGGAACAGGCCACAGTCTTAAAAGGTGAACCACAGCACCCTGGGGCGGATGTGCAGTTCCCCCATTTTGCTGTGATTCATGACTTGTTGTACTGAGTAACTAAAGTCGATAAAGAAGTGTTGGAACAACTGGTGGTACCCAAACCTTTTAGGTCTAGGGTGATACATTTGGCTCATAGTCATATACCTGGGGATCACCTTGGAGGGGCTAAAACTCAGGAACGGGTTTTACAGCATTTTTTTGGCCTGGTGTATATCAGGAAATGAAGGACTACTGTGAGTCCTGCCCTACCTGTCAAAGAACTGCTCCAACACCCCATTTTTGCAGTACGCTGGTACTGCTTCCAGTTATCGAGGTTCCCTTTGATCGCATAGCCATGGACTTGGTGGGCCCCTTACCCAAGTCAGCTAGGAGACACCAATACATTTTAGTTGTCCTTGACTATGCCACCAGGTATTCGGAAGTGGTCCCTTTAAGAAATTGCTCATCCAAGGTCATCGCATGGGAGTTGTTTCAGATGTTCGTGAGAACAGGGCTCCTTCCCGAGATCTTGACAGACCAAGGTACCCCGTTCATGTCAAAAGTGATGAAGGAACTCTGTAAACTGTTTAAGATTAAACACTTGCAGACTTCAGTGTATCCCCCACAAACTGATGGGTTAGTGGAGCGGTTCAACAAAACCTTAAAGGGAATGCTAAAGAAAGCATATGAAAAGGATTGGGAATGCTTGTGGCCTCCCTTGTCATTTGCCATAAGAGAGGTACCCCAGGCCTCCATGGAATTCTCCCCCTTTGAGCTGGCTTATGGGAGACACCCCCGTGGACTACTGGACATAAGGAAAGAGGTGTGAAACAAGAAGCTTCCCCATATCGGAGTGTGGTAGAACATGTCTCTCATATGCAGGACCGAATAACAAAAGTTATGCTCATAGTACGGGAACATTTGTAGGCTGCGCAAAATGCCCAGGGTCATGTATACAACCGATCTGCCAAGGTTAGAGAGTTTAAACCTGGGGATCGGGTGCTGGTGTTAGTGCCTACCGTGGAGAATAAGTTACTCGCCAAGTGGCAAGGACCCTTTGAGATAGTTGAGAGGGTGGGTAAGGTCAACTATAAAGTCCATCAGCCCACCAAATGTAAACCCTACCAGATTTACCACTTCAACTTGATCAAACCATGGAAAGATAGACAGGTTTTGACAGTCAGTCTGAAGGTCTCGGAAGATCCTGACGCTCAGATTAAGAAGGAAGGGATTGCAGAGGCTCTCTCCCCTTCTCAAAAACAGGAGTCCTGGGAGTTTTTACAGAGGAATCGAGACATTTTTTCAAACCTGCCGGGCCTAACCTCGGTAATTGAACATAATGTCATCACAGACCCTGGCGTTTGAGTACACCGCAAACCCTACCGCATACCCGAAGCTCACCAGAATATTGTCTCGGCTCAGCTTAAAGCCTCGTACACACGATCGGATTGTTGGCCAACAAAACCGTGGACTTTTGTCTGAATGGCGTTGGTCCAAACTTGTCTTGCATACAAACGGCAAGGAATTGTCGGCCAACAAATACGAACGTAGTGACGTACTACGTTGTTTTTCAGCTCTTAAGCGCCACCATTTGGGCTCCTTCTGCTAATTTCGTGTTAGTGGAAGTTTGGTGAGTGTTGATTCGCGCTTTTCATTTCAGCCCTTTTCATTTTGCGCTTTTCAGTTTGTTTCGGAATGGCCGTTCGTCAACCAGACATATTACGGAATCGGAGGAGATAATGTGTTATTTATTATTAGCCTTGGAGTTATTGCTTTAACATTATTTTTTTGGCTGAATAATGATTTGATTTGGTATATTTTCTATATTTTTGGATGCATAGAATGCACTTTTTCTATTTGCATATAGCATGTCTAATTTTATTTGTTTTCTTTTTTAATGCACAATAAAAAAATTGTGTAGAATAATACTTTGTGTTTTACTTCAAATGACAGTTTGGGAGTCGGCAGTTACATTTAAAAAAATACAATGTAATATTGACAAGGGACACCAACATAGTTGTATCTTTGATCTTAAAAACTACGGGATAATGGTGCTGCGGTAACTTGCCCAAATAAAAAAAAAGCATAATAATATTATTCTTGATATCACTAGAAAAAAAAAGCCTTTGAAAATGTGTTTGCAATAACTCCATCAGTATCACCAGCAAAGCAGCTTCATTATTATCCCATTAAAGAAGAAGAGAATTGTGCGCTGCATTTCCAGATTTCATAATTTGCCACGTCACGAATGTTAATTCTCCATTACGAACGCTAGTTTACAAGACTGACTGGCTCGTCCTTGCTTCTGAGCATGTGTGTTTGTACTTTGGACTTTTGTCCCACGGACTTGTGTACACATAGTTACATAGTTACATAGTAGGTGAGGTTGAAAAAAGACACAAGTCCATCAAGTCCAACCTATGTGTGTGATTATGTGTCAGTATTACATTGTATATCCCTGTATATTGCGGTCATTCAGGTGATTATCTAATAGTTTCTTGAAGCTATCAATGCCCCCCGCTGAGACCACCGCCTGTGGAAGGGAATTCCACATCCTTGCCGCTCTTACAGTAAAGAACCCTCTACGTAGTTTAAGGTTAAACCTCTTTTCTTCTAATTGTAATGAGTGGCCACGAGTCTTATTAAACTCTCTTCTGCGAAAAAGTTTTATCCCTATTGTGGGGTCACCAGTACAGTATTTGTAAATTGAAATCATATCCCCTCTCAAGCGTCTCTTCTCCAGAGAGAATAAGTTCAGTGCTCGCAACCTTTCCTCCATTTCCAGTACGTCCCTCCTGAGGACTGGTGCCCAGAACTGGACAGCATACTCCAGGTGCGGCCGGACCAGAGTCTTGTAGAGCGGGAGAATTATCGTTTTATCTCTGCAGTTGATCCCCCTTTTAATGCCAATATTCTGTTTGCTTTGTTAGCAGCAGCTTGGCATTGCATGCCATTGCTGAGCCTATCATCCACTAGGACCCCCAAGTCCTTTTCCATCCTAGATTCCCCCAGAGGTTCTCCCCCCAGTGTATAGATTGCATTCATATTTTTGCCACCCAAATGCATTATTTTACATTTTTCTACATTGAACTTCATTTGCCATGTAGTCGCCCACCCCATTAATTTGTTCAGGTCTTTTTGCAAGATTTCCACATCCTGCGGAGAAGTTATTGCCCTGCTTAGCTTAGTATCGTCTGCAAATACAGAGATTGAACTGTTTATCCCATCCTCCAGGTCGTTTATGAACAAATTAAATAGGATTGGTCCCAGCACAGAACCCTGGGGGACCCCACTACCCACCCCTGACCATTCTGAGTACTCCCCATTTATCACCACCCTCTGAACACGCCCTTGTAGCCAGTTTTCAATCCATGTACTCACCCTATGGTCCATGCCAACGCACCTTATTTTGTACAGTAAACGTTTATGGGGAACTGTGTCAAATGCTTTTGCAAAATCCAGATACACCACATCTACGGGCCTTCCTTTATCTAGATGGCAACTCACCTCCTCATAGAAGGTTAATAGATTGGTTTGGCAAGAACGATTCTTCATGAATCCATGCTGATTACTGCTAATGATATCATTCTTATTACTAAAATCTTGTATATAGTCCCTTATCATCCCCTCCAAGAGTTTACATACTATTGATGTTAGGCTAACTGGTCTGTAATTCCCAGGGATGTTTTTTGGGCCCTTTTTAAATATTGGTGCTACATTGGCTTTTCTCCAATCAGCTGGCACCATTCCAGTCAATAGACTGTCTGTAAAAATTAGGAACAACGGTCTGGCAATCACCTGACTGAGTTCCCTAAGTACCCTCGGATGCAAGCCATCTGGTCCCGGTGATTTATTAATGTTAAGTTTCTCAAGTCTAATTTTAATTCCGTCCTCTGTTAACCATGTAGGTGCTTCCTGTGTTGTGTCATGAGGATAAACACTGCAGTTTTGGTTACTGAAGCCCCCCGATCCACTCGTGAAGACTGAGGAGAAGAATAAATTCAATACCTCTGCCATCTCCCCATCCTTTGTAACCAGATGTCCTTCCTCATTCTTTATGGGGCCAATATGGTCTGTCCTCCCTTTTTTACTGTTTGCATACTTAAAGAATTTCTTGGGATTTTTTTTGCTCTCCTCCGCTATGTGTCTTTCATGTTCTATCTTAGCCATCCTAATTGCACCCTTACATTTCTTATTGCATTCTTTATAAATTCTGAATGCTGTGGATGATCCCTCAACCTTGTATTTTTTGAAGGCCTTCTCCTTTGCTTTTATATGCATTTTTACATTGGAGTTAAGCCATCCAGGATGTTTGTTCGCTCTTTTAAATTTATTACCCAATGGGATACATTGGCTAATGCCCTTATTTAATATGCTCTTAAAGCAAACCCATCTCTCCTCCGTATTCTTTGTTCCTAATATTTTATCCCAATTTATGCCTTTTAGCAAGGTTTGTAGTTTAGGGAAGTTGGCTCTTTTGAAATTCAGTGTCTTTGTGTTCCCTTCGTGTCTCCTATTTGTGTGATTTATACTGAAACTAATTGACCTGTGATCGCTGTTACCTAAATTGCCCCGTATTTCCACATCTGTTATCAGGTCTGTATTGTTGGTAATCAGTAGATCTAGTAATGTTTTATTTCTAGTTGGTGCGTCTACCATCTGACCCATAAAATTGTCCTGCAAGACATTAAGGAACTGGCGAGCCTTAAATGAATGTGCGGTTCCCTCCGCCCAGTCTATGTCTGGATAATTAAAATCCCCCATTATGATAACACTTCCCATCCTTGCTGCTAATCCAATTTGTGATAGGAGATCCGTCTCCACTTCCTCCCTCAGGGTAGGGGGCCTATAGCATACTCCCAGTATTATTTTCCCCTTAGCTTCATCCCTTTGGAGCTCTACCCATAAAGATTCCACCTCCTCCCTAGCCCCCTCAGTGATGTCATCTCTCACATTCACTTGTACATTATTCTTGATATATAGGCATACCCCTCCCCCTTTTTTACCCTCTCTATCCTTGCGGTATAGGGTATACCCTTGAATGTTTGCCAGCCAATCATGAGAGCTGTTGAACCAGGTCTCTGAAATTCCCACAAAATCCAAATCCTCCTTGTACAACAGTATCTCTAGTTCACCCATCTTGTCCGCCAGGCTCCTGGCATTGGTGAACATGCCACATAGTTTAGACCGGTCGCATATTGTCCTCGTATTGGGTGTTTCAAGATTGCAACTTGGACTTGCTACTATACTCACCTTGTGTTTTTGTGCTTTGGTTAACCTACCACTAATGCCCCCAATACTACCCTCTGGAATATCTTCCGCGCTGGCTATCACTGTCTCTGGACCCTCCCCCCCATCGCCTAGTTTAAAAACCCCTCTAACTTTTTGGCCATCTTCATTCCCAGCAGATCTGCACCCTCCTCATTTAGGTGCAGTCCGTCCCTTCTATTGTACCGGTTACCGACTGAGAAGTCGGCCCAGTCCTCCAGGAACCCAAACCCCTCCTTACTACACCAGCTCTTCAGCCACTTATTTACTTCCCTAATCTCCCTCTGCCTCTCTGGTGTGGCTCGATGTACCGGTAGTATTCCTGAGAATACTACCTTGGAGGTCCTTTTCCTCAATTTAGCTCCTAAGTCCCTAAAATCGTTCTTTAGGACACTCCATCTGCCTCTGACTTTGTCATTGGTGCCAACGTGCACCATGACAGCCGGGTCTTCCCCAGCCCCTCCCAGTAATCTGTCCACAAGATCCGTGATGTGCCGAACCCGAGCGCCCTGTAGACAACATACTGTTCGGCGCTTCAGGTCTTGGTTACAGATTGCCCTCTCTGTCCTTCTAAGAATTGAGTCCCCTACCACCAGAATCTGTCTTTCCTTTCCCTTTGCTGCCCCCCCACTCTCACTGGAGGAGTTCTTCCCCTGGCAGCTAGGAGAGTCCCTCATCTCCAGCAGTGCTGGTCCCTGACTGGTAACACCAATGTCACTCAATGGAGCGTACTTATTGGGATGCTCCAGTCCTGGATCGGCCTCCCTGGCACTTCCCCCTCTACCCCTCCTGACTGTCACCCATCTACTCTTTGCTAGTGCCTGCACCTCTTTGTCTCCACCCGCCTCTGTGCTGGCCCCTTCCGGCACCTGCCGTGTACATTCCTGGCTCACCTTTAGTATGGAGGGACTTCTCAGTGCTGACAGTTGCTTCCCCAGATTCAGAACCTGGGCTTCCAGGGAAACAATGTGCTTACATTTTGCACAGCAGTATTCGCCCTCGATCGGATGATCAAGGAACGCATACATGCGGCAAGATGTACAAAGAGTCGCCTCTCCACACCCGCCAGGCATCGTACCCTATTAAATTTAGTGAGGATTTGGGGATTTTACCCTGTCCAAATTACCTAACAACTAGCTTCCTGGCACTAATACTCAAGACAATACACAGGTACACAATACACAAGTACTAACGATCCACACACACTACTCAGACAACACTCAGATACTCACACTACACAGGTACTATGACCCCTGTTATAACCTCCTGTTTTAAACTCTTGTTTTTAACTCCCACTTAATCCAGCTCCACTTACACCAAGCTCCACAGCTTCAAACTGAGCACGCTCAGACTGAGTCCTACAACAAGTTAAATAGGCACCTGGGCACCTGTGAGCAATTAACCACACCCCTTAATTGATAGACTGATGAAACAGAAAAAAAAAAAAAAAAAAAGCTATTTAAAAAGTGACAGCAAAAGGCAAATTAAAAACTAAAAGGAAAAGTCCCCAAAATGCAACCCAGCAAACACCAACAGACAGCAGCAAACACACACCAACAGACAGCAGCAAACACACACCAACAGACAGCAGCAAACACACACCAACAGACAGCAGCAAACACACACCAACAGACAGCAGCAATACACACACCAACAGACAGCAGCAATACACACACCAACAGACAGCAGCAATACACACACCAACAGACAGCAGCAAACACCAACAGACAGCAAGACTTGTATACTCTAACACTTGTTTTTAACTTCCACTTAATCCAGCTCCACTTACACCAAGCTCCACCGCTTCAAACTGAGCACACGCTCGGAAAATCCGATAACAGACATTTGTCAGCTTAGAATTTTAAAACCTGCGATCCAACATTTGTCCTCGGAAAATCCGACAACAATTGTCAGATGGAGCATACACATGGTTGGATTTTCCGGCAACAGCCTGTCATCACACATTTCCCGTCAGAAAATCTGATCGTGTTTATGAGGATTAAGAGTATGTTGGACCTTGGGATCATTGAGAAGTAGCTGGTCTAGCCCTATAGACCTTGTACCCAAGCCGAATGGAACCTGGTGGTTCTGCAATGACATTCACAAGTTAAATGAAGTCTCCAAGCCAGACGCGTATCCCATGCCCCGGGTGGATGAGTTAATCGAGAGATTAGGACCGGTTCGGTACATCACCACTCTTGTCTAGACCAAGGGATACTGGCAGATCCCGCTTTCCCCACAGGCTAAAGAAAAAAATGCATTTGTCACACCAGAGGGGTTATGGCAATATGCCCGAATGCCATTTGGGTTATATGGGGCCCCAGCCACTTTCCAGAGGGCCATGGACTTTGTCCTGAGACCTCATAAGGATTTCTCATTAGCCTACATTGATGACATTGTCATCTTTAGTCAGGACTGGGAGAGTCACTTACCAAAGGTCCAGTTGGTTTTGGATGCACTCCGAAGGGTGGGGATCACAGTGAACCCAGAAAAGAGCAATGTTGGGTTGGAGGAGGCCCACTACCTGGGGTATGTTGTAGGCAGGGGTGTGAATAAACCCCAACTAAACAAGGGGGAGGCTATCCAGAAATGGGCCCCGTCCACTCACAAAGAAACAGGTGCATTCTTTCCTTGGCATTGTGGGCTATTATAGGAGGTTTGTCCCCAACTTTGACAGTCTAGCAGAGCCTCTGACTGATCTCACCAAGGGAAAGAACGCAACTGTTGTTCAGTGGAGTGCAGAAGTAGAAGCAGCGTTCTGCCGGTTGAAGCAAGCTTTGTGCCAGGAACCAGTGTTGGTAGCTCCCGACTTACAAAAATAGACCCTGGTACAAACAGATGCCTCAAAGTTGGGTCTGGGTGCAGTACTGTCCCAGATGGTTGGGGGGGATGAGCACCCCGTTGTGTACTTGAGCCGGAAGCTCATACCAGCTGAGAGGAATTATTACATTGTGGAAAGGGAATGTCTCGCACAGGGCCATACCTAGTGCATTGGGCGGATCCTATATCTGGCAACCCCCCACCTTAAAATGTAAAAACACCGCACTGTGCCCTCTGCATACCTCTGCATCCTTAAATATCTCTTTGTCATTACTGTGTACATTACACAGCACCTCTGGACCCCTTTACATTACACAGTACCCTGCCCATCTGGACCCCTTTACATTACACAGCACCTTGCACCTAAGGACCTCTTTACATTACACAGCCCTTGTACCTCTAGACCCCTTTACATTACACAGCACCCTGCACCTTTGGGCCCCTTTACATTACACAGCACCCTGCACCTTTGGGCCCCTTTACATTACACAGCACCCTGCACCTCTGGACCCCTTTACATTACATAGCACCCTTCACCTCTGGACCCCTTTACATTACACAACACTCTGCACCTCTGGACCCCTTTACATTATACAGCACCCTGCACCTCAGGACCCCTTCACATTACACAGCACCCTGCACCTCTGGACCCCTTTACATTACTCAGCACCCTGCACCTCTGGACCCTTTTACATTACACTGCACCCTTCACCTCTAGACCCCTTTACATCACATAGCACACTGCACCTCTGGACCCCTTTAAAATACACATCACTCTACACCTCTGGAACCCTTTACATCACACAGCACACTGCACCTCTGGACCCCTTTAAAATACACATCACCCTGCACCTCTGAAACCCTTTACATTACACAGAACCCTGCACCTCTGGACCCTTTTACATTACACAGCACCCTGCACCTCTGGACCCCTTTACATTACACAGCCCTAGTACCTCTGGACCCCTTTACATTACACAGCCCCCTACACCTCTGGACCTATTTACATTACACAGCATCCTGCACCTCTGGACCCCTTTACATCACACATGCCACACATCTCTGGACGCCTGTATGTTACACAGACACCCCCTAACAGCTCTGGACCCCCTGCATATTAGACAGACCCCACTACAGTGCAGACCCCCCTACAGTGCAGACACCCTCCCATTCAGTACAGAACCCCCCTACAGCGCAGACCCCCCTACAGTAAAGACCCCCCCTTACAGACCCCCCTACAGTACAGACCCTCTACAGTACAGACCCCCCTACAGTACATAACTTCCCCTATAATACAGAACCCCCTACAATAAAGACCCCCCTACAGTGCAGACCCCCCTACAGAGCAGACCCTCCCTACAATACAGACCCACCCTACAGTGCAGAACCCCCCTACAGTGCAGACCCCCCTTCAGACCCATAATGTACCAAAGGCCTCGGCTCAGATGATCAGCGCAGGACATGATACACAGTACATGTAGGGGGAGGGGGGAGGTGGTGCCGGCGGCTTCACTCTGCTTGCCTGTGTGAGACAACCGAGACAGATCAGAGCCACAGTGCGGTCATGAGAGAAGGGGATCATTGCAGGTCCCGGGAGCGCCGATGGGTGTCACTCTGGTGCAGCGAACACCCCCATTTGCAAAGCCACTACAGGCTCTCCATGTGTGTACTGTGTTCTTACCTGCCGTTGCCTGTCACCGCACCATGCCGCTGAGCTGCTTAAAAATGCCCGCTGTCTCCGCTTCAGTCGCAGAGGGGGGGCACCGGCCTGAAACCCTCCAGTGTGTGGCAACCGGGGTGGCTCACCCCCCACTTAGTAGGCCACTGGTCTTGCAATAAAATGGGCTTTGGATACACTCTGCTACTACGTATTGGGCCGACCCTTCAAGTTAGTTTCAGATCATGCACCCCTTACATGGATGGCCCAAAATAAAGACAAAAACTCCAGAATCACCCGGTGGTTCCTTGCTCTACAGGACTTCAAGTTTGTAGTGGTACATAGACCAGGAAAGGTACATCAGAATGCGGGTCTATTGCCACTTGATTCATGGTGTCCAGACCCCTGGCCTGGAACAGGGGTGATATGTAGAGGGTCAGCCTGTATTTATCCTGAGGTTACCTGTGGGTTTTTTCTTTGTATCCCGAACAGTTCCTGTGGCAGTTGTGGCTGAAATCTTTCTTGATTCTTGATCTACCTGACCTTGGCTTGGTATCAAGAGATCCCCAAATGTTCCACTACTTCTTATGTGATTGAACAGTACTAACTGGCATATTCAAGGCTTTGGATATCTTTTTATATCCTTTTCCATCTTTGTAAAGTTTCACTACCTTGTTACGCAGGTCTTTTGACTGTTCTTTTCTGCTCCCCATGGCTTAGTGTCTAGCCTGCTTAGTGCATCCGTGTGAGAACTAACAAACTCATTGACTATTTATACACAGACACTAATTGCGATTTAAAAAGCCACAATTGTGGGAAATTAACCTTTAATTGCCATTTTTAACCCGTGTGTGCCACCTTCTGTGTCTGTAACAAGGCCAAACCTTCCAGGGTATGTAAACTTTTGATCAGGACCATCTGGGTGATTTCTGTTATCATTAGGATTTAAAAAGGATCCAAAAAACAAATGTGATAATAAATGGCTTCATGTGATTACTATCCTTAAAAAAACAAAAACATTTTTTGGCACGATCAGTCATATTTTTAATATTAATGCCACAATTCACAATTTCTGCCAGGGTATGCAAACATTTGAGCACAACTGTATATATTGTATATTGTCTCATACTATGGTGTGATCTCTGCTGGGTCATTTGGGGGTGTGGCTGTATTCTATTGTTCTTTTGTGTCTGTCTGCCTTGGGAGAAAGTATTATGGGATGTGTATGTGTATTTGCTGTGAGGAGGGAGGGGGGGATTTCTCCAACAGCTCTCCCTGCTGATTGGACAGTCTACCCTGCCCTGAATGCAAAGGGATGGGGATTGTCCCGGGTGTTACCTCTGTGTACCCGTGTTTCAATAAACAGTTCATGTTCAGGATTTCTCCAGAGCTTCTCGCATCCTTTGGAACTCCCTACCCCAATCTGTACGACTGTCCCCTAATCTATCCATCTTTAGATGATCCCTGAAAACCCTTCCCTATAAAGAAGTCTATGCTGCTTCTATCTAATACACTGTTTCACTTTCTCCATCAGCTCATCCCCCACAGTTATTACCTTTTCTATCAATTGACCCCCCTCCTAGATTATAAGCTCTAGCGAGCAGGGCCCTCTGATTCCTCTTGTACCAAATTGTAATGTAACTGTAATGTCTGCCTTCATTTTGTTAAGCGCTGCGCAAACTGTTGGTGATATATAAATCCTGTATAATAATAATAATAATTTTCAGCAGCCAAAACAAGTACTGTCTAGTTCTTGGTTGTCAGTGGTTGGAATATCTCATATCTATATTCAGACTGGGAGGAAGCGGTATAAGTCAAAAGCACTCAAGCAGAGCGTGGGACATTTCGTTACAGTTACCGTATATACTCGAGTATAAGTCGAATTTTTCAGCACTTTTTTTTGTGCTGAAAGTGCCCCCCTCAACTTATACTGGAGTCAAGCACTTTTCTGCAACATATCGAAAGATGGAGTTCATAGCACTAAGTGGCCCAGAGATACAGGGCCCCAAAATCGGTTCAGAAAATGTCATTCTCTGCTACAGAAAAGTGCTTGACATTTTCTGAACCAATTTTTGGGGCCCTGTATCTCGGGGCCACTTATGGTGCTAGTTCGGTCAACTGTGTCCATCTGCAGCAATGTCATTTTGGGACCCTTTGGGTTCAGAGACCCCAAATTTTGGCTGCAGCTAGGGGGCATCTAGGAACCCTTAACTACCGAGTTTAAAGATCGGGGAACCTATGGCTGCAAATGGGCACAGTGAGGCTGCAAATGGGCACAGTGAGGCTGCAAATGGGCACAGTGAGACTGCAAATGGGCATTGTTCTTTTCCACTTACAGTAGCTGTGCATTTCTCACCCTCGTCTTATACTCGGGTCAATACGTTTTTCCCATTTTTTTGTGGTAAATTAGGGCCTCGACTTATACTCGGAACGACTTATACTTGAGTATATACGGTATATTCTATTTTATTCTGTTCTATTTCTTTATTTCCTATTCTATTTTAGTCTGTTTTACTCTATTCTTTTATTTGCTATTCTGTCCCCTTTTTTTCTATTCAATTTTTTTCTATGATTTTATTTTGTATTCTTCTCTATTGTACTAAATTATATTCTATTCTTTTATTTTCTATTATATTCTTTTCTATTCCTTTATTTTCTATTCTCTTCGGTAATTCGAATACTATTTGATTTTAGATTTCGTCAGAAATTTTGGTTCGTCATATTCATTTAAATTCATTAATTATTGTAATTCGGAAATTCAGATACATCCAAATTTCAGAATAACGAACAATTTTCCCCGGAATTTCAATTCGGAGTGAAACGAGCCGCCCATATCCTTTACTAAATAAATGTGAATGCAGACACAGAATAGGTCAGGATGATGAGTATGTCTATAGGACAGGGAATCCTCGCAGTGAGGATGGATCAGATCAGAAAGATATGGTTAGTATTGTACCCTTTAAATAAACAGACAAACAAAAGATCCACAGTAACTCCCCGAGTAAACACCAAAATAACAAGAATGACCAATTATGGTCTATGACTGCAGGTCAAAACTGCACCACATAGAAGGTTCCAGAGTTCCCCCAACTACCGGCAATTATTTTGGTATGATTGGTAATAAATCTCTATGTGATATTAGAGGATTTTAACGTCACAATGTTACCAGAAGATTAAAATGAGGGCTTCAGATTTCAGAACTGAGAGTTGGTTGTCATTCAATCTCCCCGATCTCACCCTCTGGAAATAATAATTATAATTATATGATGATTGAACTTTCCATCAATGGCCCGGGGGGACATCTTCCTGACCTTTCACAAAGTTCACTCCCAATAAGTTGATAATTACTCCTCCCTGTGATCATGAGAAGAGGACCGGCCACCACAAAGATGTTTATTCAAAGAACCAAAGGTTGTACAATCAGATTACATAGTGTATGGTCTTGCTGAAGGAAATCTTTCTGTGAGAGCTGAGAATGGTCTTCCCCATTAGGGAGATTCCTCCTCTATATTTGCCCTGGTGACCATGATCATTGAAAGTAACTTTGCGTAATTTTGGGTTGTCACAAGAACAGGAATAGAGGGGAAATCTTCCAATGGGGCCACCGAGGATATTCTCTCACATCCTGTTTTGGATATGGAACAGGAAGTGAAGGGAAATCTTACCAATAGGATGTAGCCCCTCCCCCTTATTTTATCCAAAAACATAACAGAAAAGGTTTTGCCTTTAGTTCTCCTTTATTGAATTTGTAATTTTCATTTATTATTAATTTTCATTCCTTTGTATTTTATACGGTGGATTTGGTTGTTGCCGGGAGACATAGCGGCACCTTCCGTAGCCGGCCTGACTTTTGGGGTAAATACTTATCGAATATGCAGTATATAAAAGACTTCGGATTCATATAAAATTTTCTTAATTGGAATATTCCGTCTTGGTTTCTATCCGAATAATCCATAATATTCAAAACAATCTCAAGATCCTGACCCTGAGAAGACACAAAGTATCATTCCTCCAATATACTGAATACACAACGTTACATTGCACCTTTTTCATCCATCCAGCCTGGGAACTGCAACATAGAAAGGGGGCTTCTCTGCTGAAGAGTTCACCTGG
Source organism: Aquarana catesbeiana (assembly GCA_037953035.1). Lineage (NCBI taxonomy): Eukaryota > Metazoa > Chordata > Amphibia > Anura > Ranidae > Aquarana > Aquarana catesbeiana. The sequence goes on from JBBHAA010001967.1 coordinate 27,530, forward strand.
GGCCCCAGAACAATGACACCTTGACACTTTGGGGTCCAGAACAATGACACACTGACACGCGGGGGGGTCCCAGAACAATGACACCCTGACACTTGGGGGTCCCAGAACAATGACACACTGACACATGGGGGTCCCAGAACAATGACACCCTGACACGTGGGGGGGTCCCAGAACAATGACACCCTGACACTTGGGGGTCCCAGAAAAATGACACCCTGACACTTGGGGGTCCCAGAACAATGAAACCCTGGCACTTGGGGGCCTAAGAACAATGACACCTTGACATTTAGGGACCCCAGAAAAAGAACACCCTGACACTTGGGGGTCCAAGAACAATGACATCCTGACACTTGGGGTCCCAGAACAATGAAACCCTGACACTTGGGGGTCCAAGAACAAGGACACCCTGACACTTGGGGGTCCCATAACAATGACACCCTGACACTTGGGATCCCAGAACAATGACACCCTGACACTTGGGGGCCCCAGAACAAAGACACCCTGACACTTGGGGGTTCCAGAACAATGAAACCCTGACACTTGGGGCCCTAGAAGAATGACACTCTGCCACTTGGGGGCCCCAGAACAATGACACCATGACACTTTTGGGCCCCCGAACAATTACACCCTAAAACTTGGGGGTCCAAGAACAATGACACACTGGCACTTGGGGGCCCCAGAACAAGGACACCCTGACACTTGGGGGTTCCAGAACAATGACACCCTGACACTTGGGGGTCCCATAACAATGACACCCTGACACTTGGGGGTCCCAGAACAATGACACCCTGACACTTGGGGTCCCAGAACAATGACACCCTGAAACTTGGGGGTCCCAGAACAAGGACACCCTGACACTTGGGGGTCCCACAACAATGACACCCTGACACTTGGGGGTCCCAGTACAATGACACCCTGACACTTGGGGGCCCCAGAACAATGACACCCCGACACTTGGGGTACCAGAACAAGGACACCCTGACACTTGGGGTCCCAGAACAATGACACCCTGACACTTGCGGGGTCAGAACAATGACACACTGACACTTGGGGGCCCCAGAACAATGACAACATGACACTTGGGGGCCCCAGAACAATGACAACCTGACACTTGGGGGAACCAGAACAATGACACCCTGACACTTGGGGGTCCCAGAACAATGACACCCTGACACTTTGGGGATCCAAGAACAATGACACCCTTACACTTGAGGGTCCCAGAACAATGACACACTGACACGTGGGGGTCTCAGAACAGTGACACCCTGGCACTTGGGGTCCCCAGAACAAGGACACCTGACACTTGGGGGTCCCAGAACAATGACAACCTGACACTTGGGGGTCCCATAACAATGACACCCTGACACGTGGGGGTCCCAGAACAATGACACCCTGACACTTGGGGTCCCAGAACAATGACACCCTGACACTTGGGGGTCCCAGAACAATGACACCATGACACTTGGGGGATCCCATAACAATGACACCCTGACACTTGGGGGTCCCAGAACAATGACACACTAACAATAGGGGGTCCAAGAACAATGACACCCTGACACTTGGGGGTCCCAGAACAATGACACCCTGGCATTTGGGGGTCCCAGAAGAATGATACCCTAACACTTGGGGCCCCAGAACAATGACACCCGACACTTGGGGATCCAACAACAATGACACCCTTACACTTGGGGGTCATAGAACAATGACACCCTGACACTTGGTGTCCCAGAACAATGATACACTGGCACTTGGGGGCCCCAGAACAATGACAACTTGACACTTGGGGGACCCAGAACAATGACACCCTGACACTTGGGGGTCCCAGAACAATGACACCCTGACACTTGGGGATCAAAGAACAATGACACTTCTACACTTGAAGGTCCCAGAACAATGACACCCTGGTATTTGGGGGCCCCAAAACAATGACACCCTGACACTTGGGGCCCCAGAAAAAGGACAAACTGACACTTGGGGGTCCCAGAACAATGACACCCTGATACTTGGGGGTCCCAGAACAATGAAACCCTGATACTTGGGGGTCCCAGAACAATGACACCCTGACACTTGGGGGCCCCAGAACAATGACACCCCGACACTTGGGGGTCCAAGAACAAGGACACCCTGACACTTGGGGGTCCCAGAACAAGGACACCCTGACACTTGGGGGTCCCATAACAATGACACCCTGACACTTGGGGGTCCCAGTACAATGACATCCTGACACTTGGGGGCCCCAGAACAATGACACCCGACACTTGAGGATCCAAGAACAATGACACCCTTACACTTGGGGTACCAGAACAAGGACACCCTGACATTTGGTGGTCCCAGAACAATGACACCCTGACACTTGGGGGTCCCAGAACAGTGACACCCTGAAACTCATGGGGTCCCAGAACAATGGTACATTACACTTGAGGGTCCCAGAACAATGACACACTTGCACTTGGGGGCCCCAGAAAAATGACACCTTGACACTTGGGGATCCCAGAAAAATGACACCCTGACACTTGGGGCCCCAGAACAATGACACCCTGACTGTTGGGGGTTCCATAACAATGACACCCTGACATTTGGGGCCCCAAAACAATAACAACCTGACACTTGGGTGTCCCAGAACATTGACACCCTGACACTTGGGGGGTCCCAGAACAATGACACCCTTACACTTGAGGGTCCCAGAACAATGGCACCCTGGCACTTGGGGGCTCCAGAACCAGGACATCCTGACACTTGGGGGTCCCAGTACAATGAAACCCTGGCACTTGGGGGCCCCAGAACAATGACACCCCGACACTTGGGGGTCCCAGAACAATGACACCCTGACAATTGGGGGTCCCATAACAATGACACCCTGACACTTGGGGTCCCAGAACAATGACACCCTGACACTTGGGGTCCCAGAACAATGACACCCTGACACTTTGGGGATCCAAGAACGATGACACCCTTACACTTGAGGGTCCCAGAACAATGACATCCTGGTACTTGGGGGCCCCAAAACAATGACACCCTGGCACTTGGGGGCCCCAGAACAATGACACCCTGACACTTGGGGGTCCCAGAACAATGACACCCTGACACTTGGGGGTCCCAGAACAATGACACCCTGACACTTGGGGTCCCAGAACAATGACACACTGACACTTGGATGCCCCAGAACAATGACAACATGACACTTGGGGGCCCCAGAACAATGACAACCTGACACTTGGGGACACAGAACAATGACACCCTGATACTTGGGTGTCCCAGAACAATGACACCCTGACACTTTGGGGATCCAAGAACGATGACACCCTTACACTTGAGGGTCCCAGAACAATGACACCCTGGTACTTGGGGGCCCCAAAACAATGACACCCTGACACTCGGGGTCCCAGAACAATGACACCCTGACACTTGGGGGTCCCAGAACAATGACACCCTGACACTCGGGAGTCCCAGAACAATGACACCCGACACTTGGGGGGTTCCAGAACAATGACACCCTTACACTTGAGGGTCCCAGAACAATGACACCCTGACTCTTGGGGGTCCCAGAACAATGACACCCTGACGCTTGGGGGTCCCAGAACAATGACACCCTGACACTTGGGGGCCCCAGAACAATGACACCCTGACACTTGGGGCACCAGAACAAGGACACCCTGACACTTAAAGGTTCCAAAACAATGACACCCTGACACTTGGGGGTCCCAGAACAATGACACCCTGACACTTGGGGGGTCCCAGAACAATGACACCCTTACACTTGAGTGTCCCAGAATAATGACACCCTGGCACTTGGGGGCCCCAGAACAATTACACCCTTACACTTGGGGGCCCAAGAACAATGACACCCTGACACTTGGGGGCCCCAGAACAATGACAACATGACACTTGGGGGCCCCAGAACAATGACAACCTGACACTTGGGGACACAGAACAATGACACCCTGACACTTTGGGGATCCAAGAACAATGACACTCTTACACTTGAAGGTCCCAGAACAATGACACCCTGGTGTTTGGGGGCCCCAAAACAATGACACCCTGACTCTTGGGGCCCCAGAAAAAGGACAAACTGACACTTGGGGGTCCCAGAACAATGACACCCTGACACTCAGGGGTCCCAGAACAATGACACCCTGACTCTTGCGGTCCCAGAACAATGACACCTTACACTTGAGGGTCCCAGAACAATGATACCCTGACACTCGGGGGTCCCAGAACAATGACACCCTGACACTTGGGGGTCCCAGAACAATGACACCCTGACACTTGGGGGTCCCAGAACAATGACACCCTTACACTTGGGGGCCCCAGAACAATTACACCCTAACACTTGGGGCCCCAGAACAATGACACCCCGACACTTGGTGTCCCAGAACAATGATACACTGACACTTGGGGGCCCCAGAACAACGACAACCTGACACTTGGGGGCCCCTGAACAATGACACCCTGACACTTGGGGGCCCCTGAACAATGACACCCTGACACTCGGGGGCCCCTGAACAATGACACCCTGACACTTGGGGGCCCCTGAACAATGACACCCTGACACTTGGGGGCCCCTGAACAATGACACCCTGACACTTGGGGGCCCAAGAACAATGACACCCCAACACTTGGGGATCCAAGAACAATGACACCCTGACACTTGGGGTCCCAGAACAATGACACCCTTACACTTGGAGGTCCCAGAACAATGACACCCTGACACTTGGGGGCCCCTGAACAATGACACCCTGACACTTGGGGACCCTGAACAATGACACCCTGACACTCGGGGGCCCCTGAACAATGACACACTGACACATGGGGGCCCCAGAACAATGACACCCTGACACTTGGGGGTCCCAGAACAATGACACCCTGACACTTGGGGGTCCATGAACAATGACACACTGACACTTGAAGGCCACAGAATAATGACGCCATGACACTTTTGGGCCCCCAAACAATTACACCCTAAAACTTGGGGGTCCAAGAACAATGACACACTGACCCTTGGGGGCGCAGAACAATGACACCCTGACACTTGGGGGGGCCCAGAACAATGACAACATGACACTTGGGGCCCCAGAACAATGACACCCTGACACTTGGGGGTCCCAGAACAGTGACACCCTGACACTTGTGGGGTCCCAGAACAATGGTACCTTACACTTGAGGGTCCCAGAACAATGACACCCTTGCAATTGGGGGCCCCAGAACAATGACACCTTGACACTTGGGGGTCCCAGAAAAATGACACCCTGACTCTTGGGGCCCCAGAACAATGACACCCTGACATTTGGGGCCCCAAATCAATGACACCCTGACACTTGGGGTCTCAGAACAATGACACCCTGACACTTGGGGCCCCAGAACAATGACAACATGACCCTTGGGTGCCCTTGAACAATGACAACCTGACACTTGGATGCCCTTGAATAATGACACCCTGACACTTGGGGCACCAGAACAATGACACCCTGACACTTGGAGGTCCCAGAAAAAGACACCTTGACACTTGGGGGTCCCAGAACAATGACACCTGACACTTGGGACCCCAGAACAATGACACCCTGATAGTTGGGGGTCCCAGAACAATGACATCCTGACACTTGGGCGTCCCAGAACAATGACACCCTGACACTTGGTGCACCAGAACAATGACACCCTGCCACTTGGGAGCCCCAGAACAATGACACCCTGACACTTGAGGGTCCCAGAACATTGACACCGTGACACTTGGGGGCCCCAGAACAATGACACGCTGACACTTTTGGGCCCCCAAACAATGACAACCTAAAACTTGGGGGTCCAAGAACAATGACAGCATGACACTTGGGGGTCTCAGAACAGTGACACCCTGATACTTGTGGGGTCCAATAACAATGGCACCTTACACTTAAGGGTCCCAGAACAATGACACCCTTGCACTTGGAGGCCCCAGAACAATGACACCCTGACACTTGGGGGTCCCAGAACAATGACACCCTGACACTTGGGGGTCCCAGAACAATGACACCCTGACACTTGGGGGTCCCAGAACAATGACACCCTGACACTTGGGGACCCAGAACAATGACACCCTGACATTTGGGGGTCCCAGAACAATGACACCCTGACATTTGGGGGTCCCAGAACAATGACACTTGGGGTCCATATTATAAATTAAATGATTTTCTTACTTTAACAGTATTCAGATTCGGATGTTCCTTCAGGTCATTTGCAGTGTAAATTTGCGGAATTCCAGCCTTCGTTTCTTTGTCATTTAATTCTTCCACCAAACTCTTTATACTCTTCTCAAGCAACAGGGCCTGTACAAACATATGAGGAGGTTCCATCATCTGATCTTTGACCTCCCCATCCACTATTATTGTTATTATACATTTATATAGCGCTGACATATACCGCAGTGCTGTACAGAGATCACTGAGCCAATCACATCAGTCTCTTTACCAGAGGAGCTTACACTCTAATGTCCCCTCCCCCACAGTCACAGTTTTCTATGCCTCCTATTAGTAACAATTGTATTATTGTCCTCCGCAATGAGGAAAGGTAAGTACTCCCCCTGGTAATGAGGAAAGGTAGGTACTCCCCTTGTATAATGAGGAAAGGTAGGTACTCACGCTGATAATGAGGAAAGGTAGGTACTCCCCTTGTATAATGAGGAAAGGTAGGTACTCACGCTGGTAATGAGGAAAGGTAGGTACTCACCTTGGTGCTGTAGGCAGAGAAGAGACTCAGAAAGATCAGAAGACAGAACATTTTGTTGGTGGGTTTGAGGATTGCAGTCTGGGGATGGGGAGAAGAGAACACAATGATGATGGGTGAGGACGGGTAATATAAACTCTCTATAGGTAATATAACTTACCATGGTGATCGATGTGACGGCACACACTATGCTGGGTACAGGTGTGAGGAGACTTTTATATGAACTGAAATCTGGTCAGACCCTCCTCTCCCCACCCCCTTTATGTGTATTATATTCCTTGTGTGGACACACCCAGCTCTGTACTGATACCTCTATACAGGTGATCCACACTCCAATGACTTGTCCTGCAACTTGGGACGGCAAAGTCACATGACAAGTCGTTCCCCATGATTTCCAATGACAACCATTCATATTAGTACGACTTCATGTCGTGCCGACTTCAAATTAGTCCCTGCACTACTTTGTTCCAACTTTGATGTGAGTTACACAGGCATTCCCTAAAATCGTGACCACAAAATCGTGGCAAAATTGTGTGACTTTGGAGTCACAGTAGTGTGAAAGGGGCCTAACTAGCTTGCTAAAACATTCTTCTCACCACTGAGCCCAGCTCTATCTCCAACTTCACACTGCAAAAGGTTCCACGGGAAGGAACTTTTTATAGTGTGGAGTGAGACTATGAACACTGAGCCATGATTGGACAAAGTCATAAAGTCAGAGCTCTCACGGTGCTCTTTGACTGGGCAAAGCCTTGCTACTGACCGCTGGTCAGGTGAATTACTTTAGCCAATCAGAGCTGTTAAAAATGCACTGTGTGGCACACAAGTGCATTGTGGGATGCTCAGAGAACATGCAAACACCCGAAAGGGCGATGTTTGGGGCTGAACTGATGCTTGGCCTGAACAGCTCATCTAAACATCATGGTCTACAGAACAAGCAGGAGAACAAGGGAGCTTGGTTAGGGTCGATTGACTTCCAGTTGGCTTGTGTTCCAGTGTTGGTGTCTTTTCTTTTGCCGGCAGCCACATCTGGGTTTTACCTGGAGTGTGGTGGCTGCATCATATGACACATCACGGGTAGAGTTGCCACCTCATCCCTTTAAACCCGAACACCTTTGAATCACACAGATTCTGAGGCTAATTAAGGCACCAAGTAAGTTTAATTACCACCTTAATCAGCCACATAACCTGTGTAATTAATTTGTGTTCGGGTTTAAAGGGATGAGGTGGCAACCATAATCACGGGACTGCATCCTCTATTTGAAATCAAGTGGGATGTTGTGTCAGTGCTTGAGCATGGAGTCCATGTTCCTCTAGAACTTTTGTGCCTGCAGCTCCCCTAAAAAGGTACTGAAGCGTTCCTCTACAACTGTAAGACCTTTAAACCTCTGTAGCCCCCTGCAGCTTCCACTAATCTACACAGCAGTCCCTTTTGCGCCTTGGCATCCCCATCTGACATCCATTCTCTGCAGCACCACCTCTGTACCCACAGTCTCCACTACATTCACAGTCTGAACCTGGGCTACACCCAATACCAGGGCAAGGCCTTCTAGAACCCAAGGAAAATAAAGCCAAAATGTGCATTGTTGAGGCAGGCGATGCTTTATATTTGCACCTAGAGTTGACGGGACGGCACAGGGAACATAATTGGCCACCACTGTTCACCAGGCCTAGTCTTGACACTTTCTGGTTCATGGAAAACATAATAGAAAAGGGAAAAAGATGTGACACGGTTCCACCAGTGTTGTTTAGCTATCAGAAGCTTTGGGAATACAGGTTTTCATTAACGTTATTGGAACCAATTTTGTTTTATCTGTAAACTAGTTATAACTCCAACCCCCAATGCCTATTATGACTAAATCTCAATCATGTAACTATGATAGACCACCCCCATCCCATCCTGCAGATATACAATCCTTCTCCGTCTCACCGTTAGGATTTCACCGGGACTACACCGTATGACGTCAGCCTAATGAGAATGTTTTTTACTCGGAATGTATGATTTTTGCAAACGGGCTCAATAAATCTTTATATGAGCATCTTGCTGTACCCAAAGGTCTACCGCCTGCTCCTGTTCTCCATTCCACAAGATAAATAAAACCAGTACTTACTGGGAATTAATGAATTGTTCTGCCTGCTCTTCTAATAATGAATGCCGGAGATCCGGGACCTCAGGTGAGTTCTGAACAATCGGTGATCTTTACCTGAACAAACTAATAGTCACAGTACAGGCCGGCCTCACAGTACATCTCATCCTCATTGAACTGTTTATTTGCGTTTGTCAACATCAACGTCACACCACACGCCGATCACAATTAACAAAAAATTGTGACCTGTACATAACAGAATGCATCTAAAAACCCAAGAGAATATGGAGCATTACAAAGGTTATAAGCCCTGTCACTTGGGGGTCCCAGAACAATGACACCCGGACACTCAGGAATATTGGTTATGGATTATGTTCATTGGTATTCTATAGATATATTGATGCAGAAAACAGAAACACAGAAGCATTTAAAGGATAAATTTCTAGTTTATTGAGATCAAAAGGAGAAGGGGGAAGGGTAACGGCCGCAGTTGCTGCTCCTGTCAGCCAATGTCTCCACCCCCCAACAGGGAAAAGAAGGGGATTATTACTGTACTACATATAAGTATACAGTAGAAGTGAAGAATAAAAAGGGATTAAAAATTTTATAAAAATTCACTTTTAATAGAAACAACATTCATAAAATTACAGTACCGCATATAGTTGTGATTGTAAACAATAACAACGTTACATATAACCATAAAAGAAGAGGTGGGGATACCACAAAGTCTGAACCAGTGGATTCCACACAAATTTGATGGCAGATATGTATACAACTTAATTTCTCGACCGGTTTCGCGGTTAGCACCGCTTCTTCAGGAGAACCATATCTACAATATAACATACAATAGTTGTAACAAATACAAACGCATCAGTAAGTACTGTGACATTGGGGATTGTTCAGCCCAAGTGGATAGATGCGTTTTGGTGCAGTGAGTCCACATCAGATAGGCCTTTATAGTTAAGGGCCTGGTAGCCCACGTTTATTAAAGGGAAAAACAAAACAAAAGTCCATCCAGGAATCCCACGCAGGGGTCCAAGCTTCAGCAAGTAAATACAATAGAAAATCCAAATGAAAATGCTAGCCCACCTGGCTACTCTTCAGCAGTATTGCAGCTATAGGGAACAGGCCCCTCAAACAAGCTGCTTGGATGCACACAGTCTTAGGCTCCTTGGTCACACACCGTTTCAAGAGCTTCAATGCACACAGCTTCTGGCTCCTTTGACGCACACAGCTTTACAGCCCTTCAATGCATACAGCTGCTGGCTCCCTGGATGCACACAGCTTTGAAGCCCTTCAACGCACACAGCATCTGGCTCCTTGGACGCACACAGCTTTGAAGCCCTTCAACGCACACAGCATCTGGCTCCTTGGACGCACACAGCATCTATTCTCACACAGAGACAGTTACTAGCAGCCACTGCTCCAACTTCACCTTCCTCCACTCTCACTAGCCCCTCGTTATATGGGCTGTGTGCACCTGGGCACACACCCTGCTGGCTGTCCACAAGACCCGGACACAGGGTTGGAGATCCTGTCCCACCCAAGACTCTGAAGGATCTCCAAATTACAGAGCCCCATAAGGAACTAGCAAAACCTGGAGAAAACTGCCAGAGCAGTTTTCTCCGTTTCAAATATACACTCTGTAGCTCTGCACTCAGCCAATATACAGACTCTGTGTCCACTTTAACCTCATTTTCATAGGGACAGAGCCTTGCTCTGCCACATACCCCCCCCTCTTGTTTCGATCCGGAGGGAGAAACACCTGCACCCACCATAGCAGTTGGGACACTTCTGTGCTGGCCATCAGCCACGTAGGCCCAACCCTTTTTTCGGGTGTGCTTCCAGGTACGTCCCACCTTGGATCTTAACAGGGTCCTATAATTCCGTATACTCTGCCTTCCCTCTCTTCTCTTGGGGTTCCTGAGCATACTCTCCTCTCTTGGGGGAACTCTGCCTTCCCTGATCCTACCTTTCAGCTTACAGACGTCAGTTTTATCTTTCACCACAGGTCTTTCAGGTTCAAAAACCTCTCTCTGGTTACCCACGGCAACCACGTCACTTTTAACAGCACCAAACATTAGCAGATCATACATTTCAATGACATCCTGTCGAACACAATCAGTGCCATCTATCTCAGTACTTGTTGTTAGGACCAGACCTGAGGAGGGACAAAACACAGGCAAGTGATTACACCCCACGGGTCCATAGCACAGCTTCACCTCACCTGTTGTCCAACACTCCATGGGTAACTGATCTAACAAATGACACTGATCCAAGCACAAACTACTTCTTTCTGATGTACACATTACCTTGTTGCAGCAACCAACATTAGCACTTTCCTTTACAGTGTCTCCGGGTACTTTAAGTTGTACCTCTTTCTGAGTGATAGAAAGCATCTCTGCTAGTGCTGCGTCTATTTTGGGCCCTACTTTCTCATGAGGTTTAACGGGTGAGACAGTATCCACGCCCTCTATTGACCACTGCTCAGCCGCACCTCGGACCACACCAGCAGAGATGTTTATAGTCACTGCACCAGCCGGAGAAACCTTTGATGTCTCCAACAGTTCTGGGCGCCTTCCATACCACTCAGTAACTGGGAGCACCCTCTCAGAGAACCTCAAGTCTATTTGCCACACTGTTAATAAGCATTGGCCCCACCAATACCATTGTAGATCAAGACTTCCCAGCACAGTTTGTACCACCTGGCTCCACCCATTGGTACTACGCAGCACCACCTGGTCCGACTGCGGTGGAGACACCCAAGTGTACAATGAGTGCGTTTTTACTAACTCCAGCATTTCAAGTAAGTTCTCTGTCATCTCCAAACATCCCATGTCTAAATACCAGACCTTTCTAGGGACTTTTCCCCTGTCCAAGACATGGAGGGGCTCATCCACTGCAGCTTGTGAGGTTGAGACATTTGAAGAGACCTCCAACTCCTTGGAGGTACCCCTCATCACAGCCTGTTGCTCCCCTGGAGCGCTGTCAGACACATGTCTCACACTTTTCCCTTCTGTACCAGTGTCAGTGAGCCACTGCAGGTCATTACAAGTCACATTGTCACCTTGACACTTGAGCTGTTGGGCTGTGGACAACACATCTGCTATGCCAGCACCCTGAACAGTTCTTTCAGACTGGAGGGCATTAACCTTCGCAGGGACAAACGTGTCCTTGAGCACCAGCCGATCTGCGATCCCTCCATTGGGCATAGCAGGTGTTCTGTCCACCACATTATTTAATATTGCGATTGCATTCACATACCAATTATCCCAGTCTATTGTGGTTCCATCACCTACTCTAGAAGGCCCCACAGGAACCTGGGATTCACTAGCCAAAACATCACCTGTGTCATTTCTATACATATCCCTTTGGGTGCACACATCATCTGACAAGGCAGGCTGTAATACATGCTTTTGCCCTACCTGCTCTGGGGGTGCTACTGACACACACAGCTCTGCACTTTCAGCTTTTGCAGGCTGAATTAACCCCTTGACAACTGGGTTACACTTAGGGTTGTGGGGCTGCGCCCGCACACTCTCACTGTGTGACTCAGTCTTCCTTTGCTTCACCAGAGTAGCACCACAGCCATCCTGGAACACCTCTGGCTCCAACACATGGAGACCCCATGAGACTTCCATGGACAAGCCTGCGCTTCTGGTTGTCACGGGAGATATCCTATTCCGATCATTGTCAGTGAACACATTTGCAACATTTTCAGACATGACATTAAAGGGAACACATTTTTCAATGTCATTATCACCAATACCATCACATTTGCCAACAGTAACACATTTGTCAGCATAACCATCTGAATTTTCATTACGTATAGACATAACTGCTACATTTGTGGATTGTCTATTACCAACCACAGCCTGTGAGCCTCTCCTCACATCACCCTCTATCTTTAAAGGGGAACTCTTTCCTCCTTGGGCAGCTCCATAGCTGACCTGGGAAACTCTCTGCTCCATCACTGCAAGCTCCTCTGAAGTTTCCCTGGGCAACTCTGCAGCACCTGTCACTAGGGAACATGGCACAATAACAGTTTTGGTCACCCCTAGTTTAACCTCTCCAGCACTCTGCTGGATTATAGCAGGCACATGCATAGTTCCCATGTTCATTTGAGTCTTTAACCTTGCTGTCAGCTGGTCCTCACCAAGTGCCTCCCCACTGCTCCGGGTAGCACACTGCAGCAAGTCTATGTCCATTTGCACTGCGGATCTTCCTGCTGGACACACTCCCATGTCACTAGGTTCAGTCCCACAAACTGAAACAGTCTTACCATTTTCAGTGGCTGACATCATACCCTTCACTTGAGTGCGCTGTCTCTCAGCTGCATCCATACCAGCTACTTCCTCTGTGTGGCCACAGGACGACACTGCAGCCTTTCCAGACTCTTCAGCGTTGTTCCAGAACCTTGGGCAAGTAAAAATTCCATGCCCCACTTGACCACATTCCAAGCACGGTACTGGTAGCTGAACTTTACTTTCTTGGAATCTCCTTAATGACTGGCTCTCTGTTGCCACAGGATACCACTGGTCATGACCATCAGCAGACAGACTCCTTGGATCCCCGACATCCCTGTTGGCCTGGACATTGCTTCCACAGATGACCATATTCCTCTTTTTCACACGCTGTTGTCCACCTGGCTTCCTGTTGCCAGGGGAAACTTCTTTCACTTCCTTTTTAACTGGGGATGACATGATTAATTTACCCCAGGTCACAGAAATTTCACACTTGGAAAAATTCTCTGGCGTGGCTGGGGCATGTGGTGAAATACCCTCTAGCCATAGAACCCTTTCCCTTGCTTCAGCAAGGATTGCTTCCTTTTTCTGTTTTGAACGCCCCATGCTTGCTGTCTTACACACAGCAACTTGCAACACACTTCATAGCAAAGAGAAAAAAAAATATGTGATTCTCCTTTCACAGGTACACAACCTGCATGCAACACAGAGAGAATAAATATGTGATTCTCCTTTCACAGGTACACAACCTGCATGCAACACAGTCCATCAAACTTCTGTGCAATGCTGTTCGCCTGGCTGCCACACACAGCTAGCAGTAGTTCCTGATGCGACTCACCATGGAGCAAGGACCCAGATTCAACTGTCTACATGCCCGCATTCGAGCACCACTTGTGACATTGGGGATTGTTCAGCCCAAGTGGATAGATGCGTTTTGGTGCAGTGAGTCCACATCAGATAGGCCTTTATAGTTAAGGGCCTGGTAGCCCACGTTTATTAAAGGGAAAAACAAAACAAAAGTCCATCCAGGAATCCCACGCAGGGGTCCAAGCTTCAGCAAGTAAATACAATAGAAAATCCAAATGAAAATGCTAGCCCACCTGGCTACTCTTCAGCAGTATTGCAGCTATAGGGAACAGGCCCCTCAAACAAGCTGCTTGGATGCACACAGTCTTAGGCTCCTTGGTCACACACCGTTTCAAGAGCTTCAATGCACACAGCTTCTGGCTCCTTTGACGCACACAGCTTTACAGCCCTTCAATGCATACAGCTGCTGGCTCCCTGGATGCACACAGCTTTGAAGCCCTTCAACGCACACAGCATCTGGCTCCTTGGACGCACACAGCTTTGAAGCCCTTCAACGCACACAGCATCTGGCTCCTTGGACGCACACAGCATCTATTCTCACACAGAGACAGTTACTAGCAGCCACTGCTCCAACTTCACCTTCCTCCACTCTCACTAGCCCCTCGTTATATGGGCTGTGTGCACCTGGGCACACACCCTGCTGGCTGTCCACAAGACCCGGACACAGGGTTGGAGATCCTGTCCCACCCAAGACTCTGAAGGATCTCCAAATTACAGAGCCCCATAAGGAACTAGCAAAACCTGGAGAAAACTGCCAGAGCAGTTTTCTCCGTTTCAAATATACACTCTGTAGCTCTGCACTCAGCCAATATACAGACTCTGTGTCCACTTTAACCTCATTTTCATAGGGACAGAGCCTTGCTCTGCCACAGTACATATAAGATTATTGCAGCAGATTTATCAATAATGTATCAGAACATTCCATACAAGACATAAACATTTAAGGACAAGCTCACCCAACCAGGAATTCTCTGTGGGTATGCGAGACCCCATAAAATTCCCCCTGCGGCGGACACAGGGGATGACAGACAGCCTCTGGTGAATAAATATTAGATTTAGTAGGTTGTACAAGTCACCATACCACAAGTAGGGGTGTAGGTGCCCTTAACATGTCTCTCAAGGGTCCGAAATAATAGTGCAGTGGAGGAATTGGTGTGATATTACCTGGGGACGTGAAGTGCTGGAGAACCAGGAGACGGGAAAAAAAAAAAAAAAATGCTGATGTTCTGCATGGCCCTGTATGATCCTCCTGAACCTCGGCCCTTCTAATGGGAAGTTGTCATCCATCCCAGCTTACGTGTCATATAAACCTTTAATCTTTAGATGGTGAGTGCCAGTCCTACTACTGTCAGTGTGCAGTCTTTTCCATCTCTTTAATTTCCTTTGCATGGATGGGATTACTGGGCTTCTTTTTCCATCCTGGCTTTCCTCCCCCCTCCCCCCCCTTTTCCCTCCCCCCCTTTTCCCCCCTCTTCCCCCCTTCCCCCCTTTTCTTTCCCCTCTACTCTCCTCCCTGTCCTCTTCCCCTTCCTCCCCCCCCTCTCCCCCCCCTTATCCCCCCTCTTTTCTCTTCCCTCCCCTTCCCCTCTTCCTTCTTCTTTCCCTCCCTCCCTGTTCTTTCCCCCCCTCCCCTCTCTCTCTCTTTTCTTCCCCCTTTTTCCCCTTTCCCTCCCTCCTCCCCCTTCCCTCCTCCCCCTTTCCCTCCTCCTTTTTTTTCCCATCTCCTGGTTCTCCAGCACTTCACGTCCCCAGGTAATATCACACCAATTCCTCCACTGCACTATTATTTCGGACCCTTGAGAGACATGTTAAGGGCACCTACACCCCTACTTGTGGTATGGTGACTTGTACAACCTACTAAATCTAATATTTATTCACCAGAGGCTGTCTGTCATCCCCTGTGTCCGCCGCAGGGGGAATTTTATGGGGTCTCGCATACCCACAGAGAATTCCTGATTGGGTGAGCTTGTCCTTAAATGTTTATGTCTTGTATGGAATGTTCTGATACATTATTGATAAATCTGCTGCAATAATCTTATATGTACTTACTGATGCGTTTTATTTGTTACAACTATTGTATGTTATATTGTAGATATGATTCTCCTGAAGAAGCGGTGCTAACCGTGAAACCGGTCGAGAAATTAAGTTGTATACATATCTGCCATCAAATTTGTGTGGAATCCACTGGTTCAGACTTTGTGGTATCCCCACCTCTTCTTTTATGGTTATATGTAACGTTGTTATTGTTTACAATCGCAACTATATGCGGTACTGTAATTTTATGAATGTTGTTTCTATTAAAAGTGAATTTTTATAAAATTTTCAATCCTTTTTATTCTTCACTTCTGCTGTATACTTATATGTAGTACCGTAATAGCCCCCTTCTTTTCCCTGTTGGGGGGTGGAGACATTGGCTGACAGGAGCAGCAACTGCGGCCGTTACCCTTCCCCCTTCTCCTTTTGATCTTGACAATTTGGGATGATGATACCTATACTCTTTGAAATTATTTTGTTAACTTAGGCTGCTTTCATTGTAGTATACATCGGGTGGATAATACACCCATTTCTTGTCGTGTATCCCTGGGTGAACAGCAACACCCATCGATATGCCCTTTCTGTCAGCACCTTTATTTGCTTTTCGATTTTGCCTTATGGTATTTACTTGTTTTTGTTACCTCTTTACTCTCTGTCATCGTAACATAATTTAGGGGTTGCCTGTTGCATTTAGTCTTATTATGGATGTTCTAGGCACAGATTGGATGGGCTTTATGTCCAATCTTAAAACCGCATGCTTGAATGAACATAAAACTGAAGATGACATTCAAACGTTTTTTGCCCGAATGTCGAAACTTCTTAAACGTAAGTCACACTTACATTGGCATATTGAATACTTCAAACTTTATGTCAGTGAAAAAATCTGCCCCCTTGGTTTGAGGGGCCAGATATTCCCTACTTTAAAAGATCCTTCAGTGGACTTCAAGAAAGCATGGGAAGACATATTGATGAAAAATAGCCTTGAATTAATTGATCTACTCATTACTCAGTATACTCACGATATGACCCTCCTTGATAGCGACATTGAGCGACTTAACATCGAATATGCTCACTTAATGGACAATACGTTTTTTAAAAACAAGTGGAAAGAGCTCAGAGAACGCTTGGAAAGTATGAATAAGGACATTATTGTTAAGAAACAAATTAAATTTGGGAAGGACAGATCAGCCTTCACTGAGGGCCTGGCCTACCATTGGCCCGGAAGGAGCTGGGGTAGACGAGGCCCTCCCCGCACCAATAATAATAGAAATTTTACTACGGACATTGAATCAGATTCTTCGCTCTCTTCTACTATATCCTCTTTAAGTACCACTCAACCTAACACCTCATCTGCACTGAATTCTTCACGTAAGAGACTTCATTTTGGAGGTAATACTCCACCAACGAACCCCAAAAAAGATAAAAAAGGCCCGAAAGGCCCTAGATCCACTCATGCACCCCCAACACAAACCTCACATGATACCAATGCCCCGTCCTGAAGGGGTAACTGGCCACTCCACATTGCATGGCACGATTCCCTAAATCCTAAACTCGGCTTTAATGACAAATAAATACACTAAAATCAATGAGGATGCTATTTTTTTTAGATTTGAAAAAACAACAGAGCAACCTAGATGCGTACGTCCTGAAACCCTCACTACCCCAACAGAACCCTCCTCCTCACACCATACCAACCTCAATGTCATAAATCTTACCCCCTATACACTCAATGACCATGAAATCTCGTTATTGCAGCTAGGACTAGGTTTCTGTTCTCTTGATGCACTTAGGGTCACTGAGACAATTAAGGATTTGTATCTATTTGCACGCAACTTGACTTTCAGATATATCTATGATAAGGATCGTGCTAATCTCGGCTTGGAGCATGAGCTCGCGGAGTGTACCAAGGGCTTCTCTATGGAGGAGTTTAGGGCGCTCCGCGATCTGATGCTCCTGTTCGACGAGGGTGATACCGGGGACTCCACGTCTTCACAAGATTATGGAGCCTCTGGTGGTATCTCTCTATCTTAACCCGCAACAGGGACGTTCCCTGTTGCCACTTCTTCTTTACCCAATATGTCCGGTCCAATGGTTGTTCCTAAACAAACACCATTGCCCAAGTCGTTTCGTCTACGATCACGCAGGTTTCCCGATCTCAATACCTGCCCGGAGATTTGGGCCTTTCTCCGAGCAACAATCAGCGACCTTAAGAAACAGAAATGGCCTGACTTTCCCTCGAATCTTGACCCCAGTCAAACTCGAGCTCTTCGATCCTTGCAGCGACGCCCAGACGTCGTTATAAAACAATCGGACAAGGGTGGGAACATTGTCCTTATGACCAATCATCAATACCAACTAATGTGCCTCGCCATCCTCAACAACAAGAACTGGTATAGACCCATCACTTCTACCCAAGTTTCTTCCTTTGCACAGGAACTCCGGGCTCTTTGCACTGAGGCCTACATCACAGGCCTCATTGACAAAGACACCTTGGAGTTCCTGGTCCCCAAATTTCCCCGCACCCCTACCTTTTGCTCCCTACCCAAGACCCACAAGAATATGCAGACCCCCCAGGAAGACCTATAGTTTCGGGGACTGGCTCGTTAACAGACAATGCCAGCATTTGTTGATGCATTTATAATGCCTCATGTCCGTAGCCTTCCGTCCTACATTAGAGACACCATGGACCTATTGCAACGCCTTGAGGGAATCCAGATCCCTCCGGACGCCCTGCTCGTGGCTGTTGATATTGAGGCTTTGTACTCTAGTATCCCCCAAGAGCAGGGCGTACGGACGGCTGGTTCCTTTCTATTTGAACAAGACACAACTACATGGTCCCTAAATCAGTTTGTACTAGCATTGCTGTATTTCATATTAACGAAAAACTATTTTACTTTCAATAACCAATTGTTTTTGCAAATACAGGGAGTTGCAATGGGGACGTCGTGTGCCCCAGCTTATGCCAACTTATATCTAGGCGGCTGGGAGAGGCATATCTACGCTCATGACCAATATTCGGAATTCTTAAACGATATCCTTTTATGGTATCGCTATATTGACGACCTATTTCCGGTATGGACGGGTCCCAGAGACAAATTATTACAATTCCTGCGTGAACTCGACACTAACGATTTAAATCTCAAATTTACTTTCAAGATCGATACAGAGCAGATCCCGTTTCTAGACCTAATGATCATTAAGCATCCGGATGGAACACTAGGTACGGACCTTTACAGAAAACCAACTGCTGGCAATACCCTTTTGTTCGCCACTA
The DNA here is from genome assembly GCA_037953035.1 of Aquarana catesbeiana. Classification (NCBI taxonomy): domain Eukaryota; kingdom Metazoa; phylum Chordata; class Amphibia; order Anura; family Ranidae; genus Aquarana; species Aquarana catesbeiana. Next base: position 46,726 of record JBBHAA010001967.1, read on the forward strand.
GCGCACACCCGAGCCCCTTGGTGCGGAGCATACCATACGCTCAGTACCTACGTTTAGGCAGAAACTGTACACGTAACAGCGACTTTAAACTTCAGGCCGGGGCATTACGTGAACGCCTTTTACTACGTGGTTACTCTCCTACAAATTTACGTAAAGCATACAACAAGGCTATGTCATGCTCCCGGACCTCCCTACTTTTTAAAGGCAGGGAACCTTCCCCCCAAACAGAAACTGTAAGATTCATCACGACCTACTTGGCACATCACAACCTACTCCGGAACATTCTAACCCAAAATTGGCACCTCCTGGCTGAGCACCACATTCTGGCCAAATACATCCGACCCACTCCGGAAGTTGTTTTCCGTAGAGCTCGATCGCTACGTGATCAACTGACCGCTAGTCATTATACTCCTACTAGACCTTTGAGGAGTGGACCCAACGGCACATTTAAATGCGGGGAGTGTCCCCGGTGCCCTTGGGTCCACGAAGGTAGACACTTTGTTTTACCCAATGGGGAAACCCTGGCCCCACGTACCTTCGCCAATTGTGGCACAAAAGGGGTGATTTACTTAATGAATTGCGTGTGTAAAGCCTTTTATGTGGGTAAAACGATCCGTGAACTCAGACAGCGAATTGGCGACCATTTGTATGATTCCGAAAATGGAAAATTGACCACTATTGGCTGACATATTGGCCTGCACCACAGATTTGACAACTCTGTCGTCAAATTTCTGGTGCTGGAGGTAATCCAACCCAGTCCCAGGGGTGGGGATTGGGACCGCTCGATACTCCAAAGGGAATCCCTTTGGATCAAGCGACTTAACGCTACTATTCCCCCCGGCCTCAATGAGTCAGTGTCGTACAAGGCTTTTCTGTGAGGTCCTGTGCTTCTTTTCTCCCCTCCCCCTTCTTTCCCTCCCCGTCCCCTTTTTCCCCCCTTGCTCTCCCCACCCCCTTCCCCCCCTCCACCCTTTCCCTTCCCTTCCACATCCTTTCCCCCCCTCCCCCTCCCCTTCTCCATCCCCCTCCTTTTACCCCTCCTTTCCCCCCTCCCCCCTTTCTATCATCCTCCCTTCCTTTCCTTTTTCCCCCCTCCCCTCCCCCTTTCTCCCCCCCCCTTCCCCCTTGTGTTGTTACTGTTTCCTGTTTCCCTCTTCTTTTAGGGGGTATCAACATACATATGCCTTTTTTGCTAATGACCACCCCTGATGCTGTTATTGAATGACACTCACAATGTCTATGTTTGTAAATTTATAGCGCTTTTTTTTTTTTTTTTCCTTTTATGTATTATCAGATGTTATCATGATTTCTACTATTTTGCTGTACAAGGACAACCTCTCCCTTGACAATCAGGTCCTGTCAGTTACTGTCGAGCCCCGGCGTTTCTCCTTGCGGCGGACGCATGTTTGCCCTGGAAGCCTCTGGGCTGCTTGTGTCTCTGTGTCTGGGAACCTGCTTCCCTTTGACAGGAGCGCGCGCTTGCGCAGTAGCACATGGTCGTGCACCTGTGCAGTGCGGGCGAACAGACCCAGGCTTGTCAGGGACCGCCCTCCTTGCCGTCCCTGACTTCCGGGTTGGGGAGCTCTTATAGCGGCCAGCAATGGCCGCTATATGAGCCTCACAGCCTCCTGACGCTGCGCTGACCGAGGATCGCTCGTCACAGGTGAGTCCTCTCTCTCTCTCCCCCCTGCTGCCTGCTAGCCTGTCCCCATTCACTCTTTACCCTCAGGCTCTGTACCAGCGTAACACTGTTCGGCGCTCACTGCACAGCTTTGCATGCAGTGAGCATTCTGGACATTCTACCCACTCTTATGCCGCGTACACACGGTCGGACTTTCCGGCATACTTGGTCCGGCGGACCAGAGTGTGCCGGACAATCCGCCCGTGTGTGGGCGGCGGCGGACTTTTCCGGCGGACTTCTTCCCAAAAGCCCGCCGGACCTAGATTTCAAACATGTTTGAAATCTTTCCGTCGGACTCAGTTTCGGGCGGAAAGTCCGCTCGTGTGTGTGCTGGTCCGACGGAAAGCCCGCTCGTGTGTAGGCTGGTCCGACAGACCAAATACGACACGAGGGGATGGTATTGCATCTCACGCTCGCTGCAATAGGAAAAACAAATCTTCCTATTGCGGCGAGCGCAGGGCATACCAGGCCCTTAGGTCTGGTATGGATTATAAAGGGGAACCCCGCTACGCCGAAAAAACGGCGTGGGGTCCCCCCTAAAATCCATACCAGACCCCGATCCGAGCACGCAGCCTGGCCGGTCAGGAAAGGGGGTGGGGACGAGCGAGCGCCCCCCCCCCCTCCTGAACCGTACCAGGCCGCATGCCCTCAACATGGGGGGTGGGTGCTTTGGGGGAGGGGGGCGCCCTGCGCCCCCCCCCCCAAAGCACCTTGTCCCCATGTTGATGAGGACAAGGGCCTCTTCCCGACAACCCTGGCCGTTGGTTGTTGGGGTCTGCGGGCGGGGGCTTATCGGAATCTGGGAGCCCCCTTTAATAAGGGGGCCCCCAGATCCCGGCCCCCCACCCTATGTAAATGAGTATGGGGTACATGGTACCCCTACCCATTTACCTAGGAAAAAAGTGTAAGTAATAAAACACACCACACAGGTTTTTAAAATATTTTATTAAACAGCTCCGGGGGGGGGGTCTTCTTCCGGCTTCGGGGGTCCCTCCGCTTCATCTTCTCCCGGCGTCCGGTTGGTTCTTCTCCGCTCTCCGGCCTCTTCTCCCGGTGTCGCAGGTCTTCGGCCGGCCCCTCCGCTCTCTTCATGTAGCTCTATTGCGAGCGGAGGTCCGGACTTCTGGGCTTCTTGGCTTCTTGGCTTCTTGGCTTCTCTTCTCTTCCCCCAGATGTTGACACGACGCTCTCTCCGGCTGGACTGGTTTCTGAGGGCTGCGTTGTGACTTATATAGGCGGAGACCCCGCCCCCATATGATGTCACAGTCCCTGGGCATGCTGGGACTGTGACGTTTTAGGGGGCGTGGTCGGGGGGCGTGGTCGACCACGCCCCCTAAAACGTCACAGTCCCAGCATGCCCAGGGACTGTGACATCATATGGGGGCGGGGTCTCCGCCTATATAAGTCACAACGCAGCCCTCAGAGACCAGTCCAGCCGGAGAGAGCGTCGTGTCAACATCTGGGGGAAGAGAAGAGAAGCCAAGAAGCCAAGAAGCCAAGAAGCCCAGAAGTCCGGACCTCCGCTCGCAATAGAGCTACATGAAGAGAGCGGAGGGGCCGGCCGAAGACCTGCGACACCGGGAGAAGAGGCCGGAGAGCGGAGAAGAACCAACCGGACGCCGGGAGAAGATGAAGCGGAGGGACCCCCGAAGCCGGAAGAAGACCCCCCCCCCGGAGCTGTTTAATAAAATATTTTAAAAACCTGTGTGGTGTGTTTTATTACTTACACTTTTTTCCTAGGTAAATGGGTAGGGGTACCATGTACCCCATACTCATTTACATAGGGTGGGGGGCCGGGATCTGGGGGCCCCCTTATTAAAGGGGGCTCCCAGATTCCGATAAGCCCCCGCCCGCAGACCCCGACAACCAACGGCCAGGGTTGTCGGGAAGAGGCCCTTGTCCTCATCAACATGGGGACAAGGTGCTTTGGGGGGGGGGCGCAGGGCGCCCCCCTCCCCCAAAGCACCCACCCCCCATGTTGAGGGCATGCGGCCTGGTACGGTTCAGGAGGGGGGGGGGCGCTCGCTCGTCCCCACCCCCTTTCCTGACCGGCCAGGCTGCGTGCTCGGATCGGGGTCTGGTATGGATTTTAGGGGGGACCCCACGCCGTTTTTTCGGCGTAGCGGGGTTCCCCTTTATGATCCATACCAGACCTAAGGGCCTGGTATGCCCCGCGACGGGGCTCGCAAGGTGTCAATCTAGCCGATAAAAGCGGCAAGATTGACATCCTTTTCTAGTCCCGTCGCACCTGAGTCACGTTCAAAATGAACGGACTTGTCCATGTGTGGGCAAGTCCGTTCATTCTGAAAGTCCGCCGGAACTCCGGCGAAAGTCCGTCGGAAAGACGGGCGGACTTAGCCCGCCGGAAAATCCCGGCGTGTGTGGGCAAGTCCGTTCGTTTTAAAGTCCGGCGCACCTGGCGGACAAAGTCCGTCGGAAAGTGTGCCGGACCAAGTAGGATAGAAAGTCCGCTCGTGTGTACGCGGCATTACTTCACACTGGGTAACTTTTGTTTGATGCTAGTGCCTCCCAGCCTTGAGAGGGCTTCTCTATACCCAACTATGGTATTTATTGTTTCTTTCCTCATGTCATCAATACCTGCTGCTTGCATTAATTGATCTCCATGGTCTGCATCTGCAGTACCATGACATTTACAGGATAATCCCCTTTATACCAATGTGCATGGTAATGTTTTTTTATATATTAATTTTCTTTTCAGCTGTTGTGACTCTTTGGTTATGCAGTTGCGGCCTCAGTCGTAGGGGGTTTGTAATGCTGATGTTCTGCATGGCCCTGTATGATCCTCCTGAACCTCGGCCCTTCTAATGGGAAGTTGTCATCCATCCCAGCTTACACGCCATATAAACGTTTAATCTTTAGGTGGTGAGTGCCAGCCCTACTACTGTCAGTGTGCAGTCTTTTCCATCTCTTTAATTTCCTTTGCATGGATGGGATTACTGGGCTTCTTTTTCCATCCTGGCTTTCCTCCCCCCCTTTCCCCCCTCCCCCCTTTCCCCCCTCTTCCCCCCTCCCCCCCTTTTCTTTCCCCTCTACTCTCCTCCCTGTCCTCTTCCCCTCCCCCCCTCTCCCCCCCCCTTATCCCCCCTCTTTTCTCTTCCCTCCCCTTCCCCCTTCCTTCTTCTTTCCCTCCCTCCCTGTTCTTTTCCCCCTCCCCTCTCTCCCTCTTTTCTTCCCCCTTTTTCCCCTTTCCCTCCCTCCTCCCCCCTTCCCTCCTCCCCCTTTCCCTCCTCCATTTTTTTTTTCCCGTCTCCTGGTTCTCCAGCACTTCACGTCCCCAGGTAATATCACACCAATTCCTCCACTGCACTATTATTTCGGACCCTTGAGAGACATGTTAAGGGCACCTACACCCCTACTTGTGGTATGGTGACTTGTACAACCTACTAAATCTAATATTTATTCACCAGAGGCTGTCTGTCATCCCCTGTGTCCGCCGCAGGGGGAATTTTATGGGGTCTCGCATACCCACAGAGAATTCCTGATTGGGTGAGCTTGTCCTTAAATGTTTATGTCTTGTATGGAATGTTCTGATACATTATTGATAAATCTGCTGCAATAATCTTATATGTACTTACTGATGCTTTGTATTTGTTACAACTATTGTATGTTATATTGTAGATATGGTTCTCCTGAAGAATCGGTGTTAACCGCGAAACCGGTTGAGAAATTAAGTTGTATACATATCTGCCATCAAATTTGTGTGGAATCCACTGGTTCAGACTTTGTGGTATCCCCACCTCTTCTTTTATGGTTATATGTAACGTTGTTATTGTTTACAATCGCAACTATATGCGGTACTGTAATTTTATGAATGTTGTTTCTATTAAAAGTGAATTTTTATAAAATTTTCAATCCCTTTTTATTCTTCACTTCTACTGTATACTTATATGTAGTACCGTAATAGTCCCCTTCTTTTCCCTGTTGGGGGGTGGAGACATTGGCTGACAGGAGCAGCAACTGCGGCCGTTACCCTTCCCCCTTCTCCTTTTGATCTTGACAATTTGGGATGATGGTACCTATACTCTTTGAAATTATTTCTTTAACTTAGGCTGCTTTCGTTGTAGTTTATTGAGATGTCAGTCTTTGTACAAGGGTCTCCTCCATGGCGGTGGAATGAATGGTTGGAGTGCCTCAGCTGCTCTCACAGAAGAAGGTGTTGCAGGCCACGGTCAAAGAGGCCACCAAGATAACAAACTCCTGAAAGTCCACCTCCCCATCTCCATTCTCATCCAGCTCCTTCAGGATCTTGTCCACGGAGGTGGCATCTTTCTGTTCCTAGAGAAGGAAGACTTAGATTTAATCAACCATTGTTTTTCCCATCTCTTTCCGGTCCCTGCCTACACTACACAGAGATTCCATTCTAGAAGAATATCCCACGGTAAATAAAGTGTAATTAGATTGGAAATTGGAGGCTTTTGTGGTAAAAAATCTACACACTTTTTTTCATCTTTGTAGTTTGTGTATCAAGATTATGTGGTCCTCTTTAGAATTAGTCAACGCTATGCAACCCTCAATATATTTTTTAGATAATAATGTTTGAATGTCAGGTATCAGCAAAAAGACTTTTCAGAAGGTTGACACACAGGTGGACTCTATTTACTAATTAGGTGACTTCTGAAGGCACGCGGCGCCCGTCCACAATGCCGCGTCTTAAACGGCGACGTACAGGTACATTAATATGCCTGTCCGTGCCATTCTGCCGACGTATATCAGTGTGAGCTGGTCGGCAAGCGGTTAAAAAAGTTTTATGCATAACAAGTCAAATTTTACAAGATATATTCCATAGAAATAGATACTTACATAATATGAAGATTTTTAAGGTAATACATTGTAGGGGTCATGTATGAATAAATCACACAAAGAATCCCCAATATTGAAATAGTAAAATTCTGTAAAACAAAAAAAATAAGAAGGGGAAAGAAAAAGATAATCGGTATGGTACCTAGAACTATGTATATACATTATGTATGCCAATGCCATTATGTATATACACTTGTATTGTGTAAATGCACTTTAGATAGAGGCTCGTCTATCACCGCCGTCTAAGCTGGAAATTATCACTGTAAAATATATTAGTGTTATGCCCCGTACACACGATCGGACATTGATCGGACATTCCAACAACAAAATCCTAGGATTTTTTCCGACGGATGTTGGCTCAAACTTGTTTTGCGTACACACGGTCGCACAAAGTTGTCAGAATTTCCGATCGCCAAGAACGCGGTGACCTACACCACGTACGACGAGACTAGAAAAGGCCATTTCAGAACCAAGCGTGGCACCCTTTGGGCTCCTTTTGCTAATCTCGTGTTAGTAAAAGTTTGGTGAGAGATGCTTTTTCAGACTCATGGTTTTCAGATTGATTTCTGCGGTTCAGTTTGTGCTTGTGGGTTTGTATCTGCTCTTCAGTGCATGCATCAAGCTACGTGTGACTCAGTCATTGTGTTCTTGTTCATTCGTTACTGTTTTTCAGGTCGCTCTTCACAGGCCTTGCTGTTCTTCAGTGCGTTCTGTTACTTCATTCTGAGCAGCCGACCATTTTCTAGCCATGTTGCGTATGCGTACTCCTCGTAAAGTTCATGCTGTGCAGGGGCTTGGTGTTGGGGTCCTGACCTTGACACAAGTCCAGTCCATGAACAGGGTGGGGAGGAATTCATGGACCAAGAATTGGTTGCTTCAGCGTGACCAGTTCTGTCATATGCCTTTGCTCCGTGAGATCCGTGAGAATAATCCTGATGATTTCAGGAACTTTCTCAGGATGACGGGCCCCGTGTTTCACCGTCTGCTGGCTTCACTGACCCCCTATATCAGCAGGCAGGATACCTGCATGACGCAAGCCATCAATCCGGAGCAGAGGCTCGTCGCTACCCTGCGGTACTTGGCGACAGGGAGAAGCCTGCAGGACAGATCATTATCCCAGAGATCTGTTCTGCCATCATCCAGGTCCTGCAAAAGGAGTATATTAAGGTAAGATTTTTATCCTTTAATATCACATTTTATTATTTTTAATGTTTGATAATATATTGTATTTCTTTCCTCATTCCCTAATTACCATGATTGTAATATGCTGTGAATGTCTCCTTTGTCCTCATTCATGCTGGATTTTTATGTAATTTTTTTTAGTCCTTCATACATATTTGCCTTCACTTACCTCCCCAGCATGTTCTCCTGGCCCTATATTCACCTCATGTAGTCACTTAACAATGTATTTTATCAGCTCCATAGTAGTGCTTTACCCCAAACACCCCCTAAAATGTTTTTAATTGTGATTTGTAATTTAAATTCAGGCAGTGTGCCAGAGGCTTTTTTTAGGGGTCCCCAAATCACTTGGAACCCTCCCTCCCCCAACTGCTAAGTCAGCTGATACCAATTCTCTATCTATCCTCAATCATCTATCTGATGACTTTGCCAAACCCATACACACTATACCCACCTCTTTTGTGCTCAGATTTATGGATGAATTCCCCAAAGCATGTAGTGCAAGGGCCTGCCTGTATACTTTCAAATGGTACTGTTTAAAGTTTTTGTATCCTATTATTATCTTGATAGGTAATAGCAGAATGTCCAAATGTGCTCAAATGTGTACAGTGTGTATTTATATCTTTATATTATGACATTTCTTACCTGTCCAGTGGGCTGCCAATAGTGTAACTAAGGAGGGGCTGTTCAAAGTAATACACATTATTTAGGCATTCATCTCTCAATGAAGTGGAGAGGGTTACCTGTCCAAGAGCTCCCCCCTATAATGTTAGAAATGGCTCAGGAGAGGGGGGGGATATGATAGGTGTACCTTATACTTTGGTGTTTAAAAATTCCCATTAATAAATGTTATCTTGATGTTGGCCAAGAATGTTTGTGTCTAATCTGCTTTCCATGTTTTAATGTGCAAAAAGACAAATTTTTTTTTGTTTTCCTCAACAGTTTCCTTCCACGCCACAGGAATGGCAGACTGTGGCCTCCCACTTTGCCCAGCGGTGGGACTTTCCTAACTGCGGAGGGGCAATTGATGGGAAACACGTCCACATCATCCCACCACCAAACTCGGGGTCGTACTATTATAATTATAAGGGGTTCAATAGTATTGTGATGTTGGCGGTGGTGTCGGCTAATTACGAGTTCCTGTATGTTGACGTGGGGAAGAATGGCCAGATGTCCGATGGTGGAGTCATCGCCCAGATGGAGTTCTACAGGTGTCTCCAGAATGGCAGCTTGGACTTGCCACCTCCAGAAGACAAAGTGGAAGGACTCCCATTCGTCTTCATTGCAGATGAAGCATTTGCACTGGGGGACCATCTTATGCGGCCATTCCCAATGAGGACCCTCACCCCGGACCAGAGGGTTTTTAATTACTGGCTGGCCAGAGCCAGAAGAGTAGTGGAGAACACATTTGGAATTATGGCCAGCCGGTTCCACCTATTTCTTACACCCATATATAGGATGTATGGGTGTATGAGTACAAACTGAATCATATTATCCTGGCGTGCTGTGTGCTACACAAATTTTTACGGCAACATTCTGCCAACTATGCTGGCTCAGTTGGGCCTGAAGCTGGAATTCAAAATGAACCAACCCTGACGGCTCTTGAAAGTGGCCGTCCTGGCTTGCCCTCCCTGAGTGCCCGTGATGTCCAGCTAAGATACTTGAATTCTTTGCGGGTAGGGGGTCTATCAATATGCCAGGCATGTGTGAAACCTTTATCAAATAAAAAAAAGCAAATCTTTGGTGACATTTACCGCTTGTGTTTGTTTTAGCTGACCCTGACAGAAATGTGGTGAGTCCTGAAAATGGCGTGATTGTGTAACCTTATACAAAGCATTGTTGGGTGTTATTTACTAAAGGCAAAGACACTGTGCACTGCAAGTGCACTTGAAACTGCACTTGTAGTGCAAAGTGTATTTGCCCTTTTAGGAAATAACCCCCATTGTCACAGAAAGCAGCAATTAGAGCACAACATAAGTTTTGGAGCGTTGAGACAATTATCCACACATTCTTGATTAACAATCTTTTTAATACCTGCACAATCACATGTGCATTTTGACAAGGTTTTTTAAAACAAACCAACATGTTTGTTGTATAACAATTTTTGGGGTGGCATTAGAAAAAGTTGAAATGTCCATTTATGATAAAACAGGCATGTTTAAATCCAACTAGAAAGACACAAATCTTGAACTTACAAAGTTCACATTTGGTATAACTTGAAGACAATATCAGACATGAGTATTTAGGAACTGTGTTTGATATTGCGTTCAGATGGGGTGAAGTCACCCCAGTAAAAGCCAAATTTTGAAGATGCACACAAATTTACAAATGTCAACATGTGCTAGCTGCCATCACGAGGGGATCAAGGGACGTGTTTTGGGGAGAAACCCCTTCCTCTCAGCTACTTTATTATTGAGGAAGGGGTTGCACCCCCAAAACGCGTCCATTGATCTCCCGTGATGGCAGATAGCACATATTGACACACTGTGTGCCTCTTCAAAATTTGGCTTTTCTACAATTCGACAAAAAAATTTAAAATTGTAGCACACCATAAAAGAAAGGGCTTTGGAGGGGTTTTAAACTCTCCCCAAAACATCAATGATGTTATTATTTTTTTGAATAACATCATTAATGTTTTTCTTGATGTTTTCCAATGCAACATTACACTCCATGATCTCCCCAATCAGGATCTGTGCACTTTCCGAGGTGAAATGCCCTGGATCCACAACATCACGATCACCTAAAAAGATAGAAACAAAAAAAAACATGTATTATAAATATGCCGGCATCCATCTCTTACCTGAGCCTGTGGTCGCAGACACTCACCTATTGTGGTCCCAATTTCCACCACGTCTTCCTCCTCCTGCTCTGCTTGGCTTTGTGGGATTTACCCTTCTTCCAGAGGTGGGGGGTCTCTGGTCTCCTCAGGTGAAGGGTGTCCTCCGAGTCTTTTCACCCCTATGTGAAAAAAAAATAGTATACTTAGCACACAGATATTTGATGGCAGAACTATAAATATTAAACATTGCTTGGAAGTGGGGTACAATTGTCTGTTTTGGCAGAGTTCCAAGATGTAGAATTTTTGGGGTCCTTTGTCAAGCTTTAATACTTTACCTATTTTGTACAAGCTTCACAGATGGATACACCCCTATAGTATACACTGGAGCACCTGTGTGGGCCCCCTAATAAAAAGGGTGTTCTTGTGTCCCACACTAGTGCTCCAGTGTCCAGATGTGTAAACAGCTGCTGAGTGTCCTCTCCTTACACAGAATCTAGTTTGCATTTCATTCTAGTAACAAACCCATCTACACAACCGAATTATTTTCATACAAGTAGGCCCTAAAAAATGTGGTCAAATGCATATGGCCAAAACAATGATGTTTTATAGGCCGAAAGAAAAATGTTTGATACGAACGAATAATGTGCCCATGAACATGAAAGTTGCCATTTTAAACTGTACAACAGTTCAGAAAAGCACATGGAGCAGCATAAACATAATAAACACAAAAAGAATAGGAACACAGCACAACTACTTACTTTTTTGCAGCACTCTCCTGATCTTTCTGAACTGTTCATGTTCTTGTAATTTTAGGTCCGACTACCGCTTCCTGAGCTGATCTTTCGATCGTCGTACCCCGAAATTCCGGTGCAGACTCTTGACCACTTTCGCCATGATCTTGGCCTTTCGGACATTGGGGTTGTGGTAAGGTCCATACTTTCCATCATAGTCAGCCTTCTTCAGGATGTCCACCATCTCCAACATCTCCCCAAAGGACATATTTGATGCCTTAAACTTTCTCCTTCTGGATCCAGACATTTCCGGCTCCAGGCTTTCCTCCCCCTCCTCCTTGTTGCTATAATTAGCACGCACCTGCTGTGTCTCCGCCATGTGCTCTTCCCCCACTGCGCCGAATGAAAATGGGCGGGGAATAGACTAGAAAGAACATCAGGGGTGGGCGGAGTTACACACATGCACAGTGTGTATAAAGCGTAACACGTGTGCGTAGTACGTACGATCTGTGAGTGGAGGAAGGAGTATAGGAGGCGCCGATCGTAAGAACGAAGGTAAGATCTAAACTTGGGCCTATACTGCTTCTAGATTGAGGCCTATATTGTAACAAGATTAGGAGAGTTTTGCCTGACATTAGGGTTTGTCTTGTGTTGTGTCTTGCAGATAAAATGGATGGCTTCAATGACCACAACTTCCTCCCCCTGTTCATAGACAAATACAGGGAGCTGTCCTGTCTGTGGCAGGTGAAACATCCACATTATTAGTTTTATTTAAACATAGGACAATAGAGTAAAAAACATGAACTGTGTACAAAAATTGTAAAAAGCACAGGAGCATGTACAGGGCTACACATAAATGATGCAAAAAACAGGCGCTTGGATAGGACTGACGCGTTTTGACCTCATCGGGTCTTCTTCAGAGGAAATGCATGCGCTGTTGGAAAATTATATGCATAAAAGTAATATCAATACAATAATGCACAATTTTATGTAGTAATTGTAGGTGTCTTAGACATAATTACCAAGAGTATGCGTGTAGCCAAGTCTCCTGAACCTAAAACTTTCAAAAAGCCTCCACCAGTCCAGTCCCTGCCCGATAAGAGGGAGTCGAGCAGCAGCTGCACAACTTACGGTGAACTACACATATGGAATGCCCCGCATTTGGCAAAGGGCTTGTGTGGGTCAGCGGCACCTGTGATCCAAACATCAAGCAATAGCATCAGTCAGTGCATGTAGGAAATGTATTTGGTTTATTTTTATGAACTTATGTGAGTCATATAATAATAATACGCCTAATTTCATAGGGTTTTTTAAGCTAATAAGCCTAGGTTATAAAAGTGGTTAGAGTTCATAATCGAAAATTATTTAAACCTAATGGGTTAAACCTAATGTAAAGAGTGATTATGAGAGATAAAAAAGACAAAAGAGGAAAGAGAAAGAAAAAAAGAAAAAGGGTAAGAGAAGGGAAAAGAAAACGAGAAAGAAAAGAAAAAGGAAAGAGAAAAAGAAAGGAAAAGGAAAGGAGAAAAAGAAAAAGGGAGAAAGAAAAAGAGAAAAAAAAAAGGTGGGGATGGGGGGAGGGGGGGAAGAAGGGGGAAAAGGGAGGACGAGGGAGGAGTTGTGAGGAATGGAAGGGGAAAAGGGGAAGGGGGGAAGGGGTAGTGAGGGGTGATGGGGAGGAACTGAGGAGGAAAACAGTGAGGGAAGCAAGGAAGGAAGGGGGGAGGATGGAATAGGTAGAGAATGGAAAACAGGAGAGAAAAAGGAATAAAGATGGAAAAAGAAAAAACAAAAGAGGAAAGAAAAAAGAAAAAAACCACAATGAAAAATTATTGAAAATATGTGAAGAAATAGACAAGGACCGCATGTAAGAAAAAAAGTGAGTGAAGGAATGAATAAAGTGAGATTGAAGTGCCAAAAAAAAAAAAAAAAAGAAGTGATAATGCAAGCAAATATTTTTTAAAATTATGGTGTGAGGGTGACAAAAACTGATTGAGGTGGAAAAAGGTGAGAGGCTAGAAGAGACAACAGGAACCTAAAATGCTGAACAAAGTGAAAAATCAAAGTGGTTTACCTGGAAGTGCCCAGCATAAGAGCAGCAATCTGCAAGGATAGTCTGTGAGGATTACACAGGTGGTGTGTGCAGTAAGCTATAATGAGGATGTGTGATAAGTATTTAGAACCTATACTAAACAAATGAAGAAATACATTGCAGTGAAAAGGGTGAAAAGGTACCTGTAATGGAGGAGCCCTTATGTGGCTGTGTTTCCTGTTGGAACAGTGGGGATCGAATGAAAGATCCCATAGGGATCTACTCACCTTAAATGTAATGCATAAGGCACTGATTGGTTGCCGGTGGAGACCACAGGTGCAAGCCAGCCACCCCGCCCTTACTTATTAACGCAGGGACATTGCTGACAGTGTCAGCACTCCAGTGTAGCTTCCCCGGCGTTCCAAAGGACGAATCTCGGCTCTGCCGTCCTTTACGACGTAATGACGTGGCGTCATGACGTCATGTGGATGCGCGTACACCGCGGTGCGCGCGCAGGCACGGACATGGTGCCCAGAAGGATTCGGGACGCCGCTGGCAGGGAGAGGTCACGTCCCAGAGGGACCAGCCCCCTGGTGGATGTGTAATTAGGCGCAGGGCCCTACGCCTGTCTCCCCCTGCCAGGAAGAAACACAGTGATGCAGACAAATCACCCAGAGGGGGAAGATGGCCGGACCGGGAGCCAAAGTCTGGACCTAGGTGGAAGAAAATCTTACAGTGATAATAAATTTAGTATGTATGAAACATCAAATAATAACCAAGGCATGTGTAAAATTACCTCATTTCTTGGCAAAAACAAACACCTTATTACTATGATCTTAATATATAATGAAGAATTACAGAAACTGGGGGCTGTATGGAATACATTCAAAAAGTCCATATGATATCCTCACATCAACCATTCCTAATACAAAACAAAATATAATGTTTATTATACATCCATCACAAAGTATGTGTAATAGAAAGATTGCATTAAAATCATTATCCCAAATGGGAGACATATTCTGTACAGTAATGCATGGAGGAAAGCAGAGGGGCATATGAAATACAGTGCAACAAACAAGGAGATGATAGTAAAGTAATGATGTCTACTAACATATTGTTTAGTGTGTTTTGCCAGAGGCGAAACCTCAAAGAAAAGGGGCAAAAGAGATTGACTCGTTAAGTCCAGGGGGTGACGTGGCCTATAACTGGTAGATCCATTTTTGCTCTTTTTGGAGCAGGACCTTATTCCAGTCACCTCCCCTGTCTGGTATTTGCACTTTGTGAAGCACTGTAAAAGTTACATTGGGCACCTTATAGTTGTGTTCAAAAACAACATGTCTCCCAGTAGGGAGATATCTGTTTCCAATTTCCATGCTGTACATGTGTTTAGATATTCCTCGCCACAGTTCTTGCTTGGTTTTGCCGATGTAATAGGCACCGCAGTCGCACTCTATAAAATATACAACCCCACGGGTTTGGCAATTCGCGAAGTGCGATGGCTTGAATATTTCTCCATTGGGAAGGCAGAAGGATTTCGCTTTCTTTATTAGTGGACAGAAAGTGCAATCAGGACCGGTGCAAGGATTTTTGACACCCTAGGTGAAACCTCATTTTGTTGCCCCCGTTGGCTCCACCCCTGACCCCACCCCCTTTGCCCTGCCCATGTGTCAGGAGGTGGTGCTTTGCAGGAAGCATCGGCTCTGCTTTCTCTAGTGCTGGCTGCACCTCTAATTACACTACCAGTCGGACGGAGCAGCTGCCTGAGACTAAGTTAGTTACATGCTGCAGCCTGCAGAGCATGCAGACACGGAGGGAAACCAGTGGCCGGGTGCCCCTAGGCAGCAGTGCGCCCTAGGCGGTTGCCTAGTTTGCCTAGTGGTAGCACCGGCCCTGAGCGCAATGACCACAGTTGATATGGCATTGTTTAAATCTTTTATGTTGATCTTTGAATTTGCTTTGGACAAGCATGTCTTTGAGGGAAGTGGCCCTCCTAAAGGTTATTGAAGATTGTTTAGGGAGGAGAGTTTTTAGTGTGGGATCATCGGTAAAACTGCTCCAATGCTTCTGCAAGATGTTTTTGACAGTGACATGTTGGCGTTAAAAACGCATGATTATGCGGGTTGGATTTGAGGAGTCACGAGGTTTTGGTTTATGCAACAAAATAGCTCGAGATTGTCGCATTGCTTTATTGTATGCCTTTTTCAGGCAAGATCTACTATATCCATGTGACAGAAGGCGGTCTTGGAGGAGTCCAGCCTCTTCTTTGAAAAATGCATCCATAGACCAATTGCGACGAAGGCACAAATATTGCCCGTAGGGAATAGAATTCTTCAATGCTGTCGGGTGAAAGCTCAAAGCATTTAGCACCATGTTGCCAGCAGTGCTCTTACGGAACAAGGTGGTAGTGAGTTTATTTTCAGGGGTCGCTTTGACCAAGACATCCAAAAAGGTAACACTTAACGACCATGGGACATGGTAAATTTCAGGCCGTGGTCGTTAACATTTATTGAATTGAAAAAATCCATGAGTTTAGCCTCTGGTCCCTCCCAGACAACGAAGATGTCGTCGATGTACCTTAGCCACCGGGAAATGTGGCTAGTGTACTCGACGAGTCCCTCGTCACCTAGGAGGGACTTCTCCCACTCCCCCAGGTACAGGTTCACATAAGAGGGGGCACAACATGTCCCCATTGCTACACCCTGCACCTGGAGGTAGTGGGAGTTATCAAAGCTGAAAAAATTGTGATACAGGATGTATGGGAGGCTAGTAAGAATGAAATCATTCATAGCTGGATCATAATGTGGACTTCGTTGGAGAATCTTGTGTATGGCAGCTAACCCCAGATCATGGGGGATGCTGCTATACAAGGCCTCAACATCAATAGTGACAAGGACAGAGTGGTCCAAAATTTCAAGATTGTCAAGAATTTGCAGAAAATGTATCATGTCCTTGACAAAGGAGGGCAATGAATGGACAAGAGGTTGAAGGTGGGCATCAATAACCCGACTGAGATTCTCAGATTTTGCTCCTTTGCTGGAGACAATGGGGCGACCATGTGGGTCAGCCTGGTTCTTGTGAATTTTTGGTAGGCTATAAAAAGTAGCCACTTTGGGGTGTTTGATGTGAATGTACTTATATGTGTCTTTGGTGATAAAGCCTTTGAAGAAGGCCTGATCCACCATTTGGTAAAAAGCTGTGTGGTATTGGTTGATACTCAAGATGGAGATTTGTTTGTACCAATCACGATTCTTTAAAATGTTAAATGTCCATGATGACCACATTGCCTCCCTTGTCAGAGGGTTTTATGACAATGGTTGGATTCTTTTTCAAAGATTGGAGGGCCTCATATTCATCAAGAGATAAATTATGCGGATTGCATTTTGTGTGTGGTATTTTGCATATATCCCGAATAGTTTGTTGGAGAAAGATTTTTACATTAGGATTTGTGTTTGCAGGGGGAAATTTAGTGGACGCCTTTTTGAACATAGTGGCGGGATTGTGTGAGGGTGGATCAACATCCGGCAACAAAGCATCTAGGTCGATTTGATGTATAAGAGCAATCGTATTATTTTCTTGATATAGGAGTGTTAAATCTCTTAGGGCCCTAAATACCCGCATGCTATTTCGTGACCAGTCTGTGGTATCTTCCTGGAGATCGCCTTTCGCGTGCAGATATTTCAGAAGCAGTCTGCGCACGAAAAGCTGTGTGTCTGTGATCGCTTCAAAAACATCAAAATTACGTTCCGGGCAGAAGGTAAGTCCTCGAGACAAAATTTGTATTTCAGCAGGGGTTAGGTTGTAGGAGGATAAATTTATCACACTTAAGAGGTTGGAGGTATTCGTACAACAAATGAGTCCCCGTGTGGAGTTTAAAGGTTTTGCTACAGTCGATATGGACTGACCCGGAATTTGGGTCAGATGGGGATTTTCAGTCAATTCATGTAGAGAATGACTAGGTACACAGCGACCGGGAGTGAGCGTCTGGTCCAAGTCCGCGGATGGATCCATATCTGTGGAGGGGCCGGAGTGCTCGTCACCAGTTGTAGGACATGTATTTTGTGGACAGGTGTCCATAATGCGTTTTTTACTGTCTTGTTCAGTTGAGCCTCTGTTAGCATGATCCCTCTTCTGTTTGCCACGACCTTGACCATGCTGGGAAGGAAAGGAGTTCCGCTCAGGGTGGGGGGTGGGTTTGGGCCGGGATTTGGGAGTTTTAAGTTTATTTTGTTGTTCTCTAGAAGTATGATTTTTCCCTAATGAAGTCGGATGGACATTCCATCGGTAGGCACGCACCTCCCAAAACGCAAAAATGGATTTTCCAGTTATAGGCCACTTCACCCCCTGGACTTAATGAGTCAATCTCTTTTGCCCCCTTTCTTCAAGGTTTCACCTCTGGCAAAACACACTAAACAATATGTTAGTAGACATCATTACTTTACTATCATCTCCTTGTTTGTTGCACTGTATTTCATATGCCCCTCTGCTTTCCTCCATGCATTACTGTACAGAATATGTCTCCCATTTGGGATAATGATTTTAATGCAATCTTTCTATTACACATACTTTGTGATGGATGTATAATAAACATTATATTTTGTTTTGTATTAAGAATGGTTGATGTGAGGATATCATATGGACTCTTTGAATGTATTCCATACAGCCCCCAGTTTCTGTAATTCTTCATTCTATATTAAGATCATAGTAATAAGGTGTTTGTTTTTTGCCAAGAAATGAGGTAATTTTACACATGCCTTGGTTATTGTTTGATGTTTCATACATACTAAATTTATTATCACTGTAAGATTTTCTTCCACCTTGGTCCAGACTTGGGCTTCCGGTCCGGCCATCTTCCCCCTCTGGGTGATTTGTCTGCATCACTGTGTTTCTTCCTGGCAGGGGGAGACAGGTGTAGGGTCCTGTGCCTATTTACATGTCCACCAGGGGGCTGGTCCCTCTGGGAAGTGACCTCTCCCTGCCAGCGGCGTCCCAAATCCTTCCAGGCGCCATGTCCATGCCTGCGCATGCACCGCGGTGCATGCGCATACACGTGAGGTCATGACGCCGCGTCATTATGTCGTAAAGGACGGCGGAGCCGGAATTCGTCCTTTGGAACGCCGGGGGAGCTACACTGGAGTGCTGACACTGTCAGCAATGTCCCTGCGTTGGTAAATAAGGGTGGGGTGGCTGGCTTGCACCTGTGGTCTCCACCGGCAACCAATCAGTGACTTATGCATTACATTTAAGGTGAGTAGATCCCTATGGGATCTTTCATTCGATCCCCACTTTTCCAACAGGAAACACAGCCACATAAGGGCTCCTCCATTACAGGTACCTTTTCACTCTTTTCACTGCAATGTATTTCTTCATTTGTTTAGTATAGGTTCTAAATACTTATCACACATCCTCATTATAGCTTACTGCACACACCACCTGTGTAATCCTCACAGACTATCCTTGCAGATTGCTGCTCTTATGCTGGGCACCTCCAGGTAAACCACTTTGATTTTTCACTTTTCTTTCCAATATTTTTATTGAATATAGTGTATGAAAAATATACAATACATATTGCTCAAATATAAACAACAATGTAGAAGATATTAAGAGAACAGAACTCGGCCAACATGGCCTACACACAGTACATGTAGCAAAATGTAACATTTTTTACTGGTGAGTATATCAGTTCTACATCTGTCTGTCCTTATATTTTAGTTGCCCCAGAATCGTTACCTTATCACTTATGTATTCCTTGTAGAGAGGTTGTGGCGCCGGGCGCCCACCCGTCCACCCCGCATGGGATCTACTCTGTGGATGAGAGGCTCCCAACCCCCCAATCCCCCCCACTTACAAGCAGCTATGCTACTATAGCTTCTTGATTCTTTGCTAATATTGCGAGGGCAATAACACCAGACAGGACAACCTACATAAACTAATAAATGTGGAGAGAGAGTTAAAGAGCAAGGGAGCAGAAGAAGAAGAGAAGAAGAGGTGGGGAGAAGAATTGGGGTTGAGTGCACCCCTAGGGATCTTCTCTGAGATCCATTAGTTATCAAAGCACACAGATAGGTATGTCAACCATGGTTCCCAGATCCTGTCGAAAGCCTGTTTTTTATCCAAAAGGATCGCCGACAGGCGTTCATTAATCATGATCCATGTCAGTTTAGCTTTTACCAGTTCAAATGGGATCAGAGGTTTTCCCCAGGATCTAGCAATCGCAATTCTAGATGCTGTGAAGACAAAGGATATAAGTTTTTTCGTGTACCGAGGCACACCTTCCACTGGACTTCCCAGTAGTGCCTGTTGTGGGGATTTGGTTAGGTTAACTTGGGTCAGTGAGTAGATAAAATTATAGATGCGTATCCAAAACCGTCTAACCTTAGGACAGGACCACCAAGTATGATATATCATGCCCTCCCCTCCACACCCCCTAAAACATAGTGGGGATGCGCCGGGGATGTATGTAGCAATTCTTGCCGGAACCATATACCACCATAATAAGACTTTATAATTCGCCTCTATTAGGGAGGTATTTATATAACCTTTTGAGGCCAATTGAGCCGTATTAAACCATGTGTCCGTATCCATCGCTTCCTCCATATCTTGTTCCCACTTTTGCATGTAAAATAATTTTTCTGTCTTGGAGGAAAAAATACCATAAATGTTGGATATGTGACCTTTATGTTTATCGAAGGATCTGCATAAATATTCCATTGGAGTGAACGTCATAATGTCAGATTTGCGCTGTAGAGTTTTCAGGAAATGTACTATCTGGAGGTAGTGATAGAATTCTGTGTTAGGTAATTGGTATTTTTCTATAAGGAATTGTTTCGATAGTATACCTCTATGGTCACATAAGTCATCTATACGAATCAAGCCCTTATTGGTCCACCATAATAATCTTTGAGGATTAAGACCAGGGGTGAAATCTGGGTTGCCCGTTAATGGGGCTAAGGGAGCATGAGGTGAGCGGAAGGTAAAAGGTTTTTGTAATCTATCCCACAATCCTAATGAAAATGATAATGTGGGGCACAAAATGGTAGGTCTGTCTTTCATATGGAGCCACAGCAAATGGCTAATCGGTTTTGTGGGGTATGGGGATGATTCCAGCTTCATCCAAGAAGGTTGAGGCAGTCCAGAGTGGGTGCGAATTAGTTGGGCCAATTGGGCTGCCTCAAAATACCTGACCAAATTTGGTACTCCCAACCCCCCTTTAAGTCTGGGGGCATAGAGGGTTCACTGATTCACCCTAGGTCTTGTGTCTCCCCAAATGAACTGCATGATTTTTTTCTGAAAAACCTTAAGTTCAGGCCTATTGATTGCTATTGGAAGGGTTCTGAACAAATACAACAGTCTTGGTAAGAGATTCATTTTAATGGAATACAGTCTGCCAAACCACGATGGAGGGCTTTTAGCCCATGACAATAAATCTGCTGATAGCTTCTTATAGAGAGGGGGGTAATTGGCCTGATACAGAGTCTGTAGATTGTTGGTTAAAAAAATACCCAAATATGGGAGTTTATTTTGTTGCCATTTAAACTGAAACGATTTTTGGAGAAGTTGTACAGTCTGTGGTTCTAGGGTCAAATTTAGGGCTTCAGATTTGGAATGGTTTATCGTGAGACCTGAGAACGCTGTGAAGCGCCTCAAGACTCGGTATAAGTTAGGAAGGGACGTGATCGGAGAGGAAAGGAACATAAGGATATCATCGGAGAACAGAGAGCATTTCTGCTCCCCGTCTCCGCAGCATATGCCTTTTATGTCTTGGTGATTACTAAGCTTTATTGCTAGGGGTTCTAATGCTAATATAAATAAAATAGGAGAAAGGGGGCACCCTTGTCTCGTTCCCCTGTGTATATTAATTGTGTGGGATTTGTAGCCTTTTATCTGGATTTTGGCTGTGGGTGTGTTGTACAGTACTTGTAATATATTCAGAAAATGAGGCCCAAATCCATATCTTCTCAATGCGTAGTATATATACTCCCACGTTACCGAGTCGAAAGCCTTGCAAAGGTCTAACGACAAAATCATACCCTTCCACGAACCCAAATTGTCCCAGTTTGAGTTAAGTGCTGCAATGATATCGATCGCTCGTTGGGTTTGGTCATGGGCCTGTCTGTTTGGAACAAATCCCACTTGATCAGGGTGGATATATTTGGCCAGAAAAGAATTCATTCTGGTTGCCAAGACTTTGGTCATTAGTTTAAGGTCCACATTAATGAGCGATATCGGGCGATAATTTGCGGGATCCCCATGATCCTTTCCTGGTTTAGGGATTACTTGAATGAGGGCCTCATTTTCATGTGAAGATAGGGGGTTGCCTTTCCGTATCGCATTAAAAAAGGAACACAAATGAGGAGTTAGTATGGCTGCAAATTTTCTATAATAGTGGCCCGTAAAGCCATCTGGGCCAGGTGCTTTTGAGGGGTTCAAGCTCTTAATGGCTGCCAGTATTTCTCCTTCAGTGAAGTCTGCTTCCATTAATTCTATGTGTTCCTGTTCTAATGTTGGCAAGGAAATGTCATTAAAAATTCCTCTGCTCGGTCCTTGGGAAATGGGGCTGGCTTATTATACAGATCAGTAAAGAACTTTGAAAATTCTTGAAGTATCTCTTGGGGGTTTTGAGTAATTTTCCCATCTCGAGTACGCAGTCTAGGCATTGCAGGGTTAAATGGTCGCGGAGTAAGTTTTCTAGCTAAAAGTGTGGTAGGTTTGTCTCCCTTGGTATAATAGCGATGTCTAGACCAGCGTAGAAATTTCTCTGCTTTGGTTGTTAGACTAAGATTTAGTGCCATTCTAGCTGTGTCTATTTTATGTCACAGGTCAAGGTGAGGGTTAGATTTTTGTTCCTGAACTATTTTATGTAGTTCATCTTCCTGTTGTTGGATTGGATTTTTTGTGCATCATCCCTTTTTTTCCTAGAGGCCACTTGAATCAATGTGCCACGAATGGTGACTTTATGTGCCGCCCAATTAATACTTGGGGACGTGTCGTTGGCTCGGTTAACTGTAAAGTATTGTTGTATGGCCTTCTCAATCTCAGTGTATATAATAGGGTCATTGAGTAATGATGCGTTAAGTCGCCATATGGAGGGTTTTGGTCTTTTCCATAAATCTGTCAGTGCCATTAGCACTAAGGAGTGATCTGACCATGAGCTAGGTACTATTTTGACTGATTCAATTGAGGGTAAAAGTGAAGACTGCGTTAATAAATGGTCTATGCGCGAATACGTTTTATGGACCTGAGAATAATGGGTGTAGTCTCTGGTAGTGGGATGGGAATCCCGCCAAGTATCTATGAGATCATAGGAATGCAGGATCCGGGCCAGTTTAACTCCCTGTTTGGGGATATTTTTCAGGATAGGTTTATGTACATTGGTCCTGTCTGCGGCTTGATCTAAGGACACATTGCTATCTCCCCCCATTATCACTTGGCCTTGTACATGAGGCATCAGTGTTCGCAACATGGTTTCGAAAAAAGCTACCTGACCTGTGTTGGGGGCGTAATATGAGATGAGAGTGACGGCACTGTCATTTACTTTCCCTGCTACCATGACAAAACTCCCCTCCTTATCTCTAATGACTGTTGAGGGGGTAAATGGTACCCTTTTTGCGATGCAAATCGCTACTCCTCTTTTTTTATCTACCCCATTAGATAAGTAAATCAAGGGGAACCTAGCATTCAGATATTTAGGAGCTGAAGTGCGTGAGAAGTGCGTTTGCTGAAGGAGCAGAAAATCTACATCTAGTTTATGGTAGTCAAGGAAGGCTTTAGCGCACTTAGTAGGGGAATTCAGACCTTGCACGTTATGTGTCAATACTTTAGTGTGTGAAAGAGGCAACTGGGACTTTAGCATTGGGGTCTGGCAGACTGTACTTGCCTGTTGTAGATGGTCATCCTGATTCTCGAGAAGAAAGTGTTTTGATGGGCTTCTCCAATTTTCAGGCTTAGGGGTGCACTCAGGTATAAGGGGAAAACAGAAGAAAAGAGAAAAAAGAGGTTAATGTTGGGATAAGATGGACTGGACCAAAGTCCACCTGTCACCTCAGAAATAAAGTACATAAAAAACTGAGTTATCATCATAAACATATTCGTAGTGGTCCCGGAGACTATAGTCTCTACTAAGTATGGCAAGGTTGTTTCCATCTAAGCGATGAAGACATGCTCGTCTGGGAGTGGCATGTGGTTTCGCCTCAGCACTTTACGTATAAAGCATTGTAGTGGTATAGAGGGGAGTCAGTTAGATCCAGGAGGTTTAAACTTTTACAATACCTCTATTCTAACTAAACAAAGCAATATTTATCTAAATTTAACTTTAGATTGGGGGGTTCAGGATGTACTATATCTAGGGAAACATTCTAGAAGAGAGCAAATGAACATGTATAAAACAGCTCTAGTCTAATCTCTCAATACCGAGAGGGGGGTTTTACCCCTCCAGGATGTAGGCAGTCTCTTTAGTGTCCTGAAGACAAATAAAGATGGCTAATGTTAGCTAACGGAGCAAAATCTAGACTGCTAAAGGTGGAAACCCATACGGGTTTACTGTGGTATCAGATATTAGGATGTGGTGGATACTTCTCCTAAAAAGGTAAAAGTTAGAAGAGTAGAAAAGAGGGTTTTATCTTCAACTTCATCCATCCGGTCCGGTTGCTAGTTGTCGCCTTCTAGAGGAATATCGCTGGCGTTGTTGTTCCCAGAGGGGCGAGATTGGGCGATCCATTTCCTGTTGTGCTTTGGGGGCCGAAGAGTCTCTGGATATCAAACCAAGACCCAAAAGGATATCTTCTCCATCTGGAAAATTGGCAAAGGAGTATGTTTTCCCCTTGAAGGAAAAAGATAGTCGAAACGGGAACGACCACCGATATTTGATTTGGTGATTAGTGAGCTGTGCCAATAATGGTTTCAGGGCCCGTCTTTTTTGGATAGTCATCTGCGAAATGTCCGTGAAAATTTGTATCTGGTGACCCAAAAGTTTTAGATCGCCCTTTGCCCGGGCTGTAGACATTATTTGTTCCTTGATTCTATAGAAATGTGGATTGACTATGACATCTCTAGGAGGGCCATCTTGTCTTGGTGCCATCAGGGCTTGATGTACCCTGTCAGTTTCCATGTGCTGTGGGGAAATATCTGGAATCAGGTCTTGCATGAGAGTATGTACTGCGTCTTCTAGATCAGTAACTGCCTCTGGTAGACTGCGGATTCGAAAATTATAGCATCTGGATCTATTTTCCTGATCTTCAATTTTGGCGTTGGCTTGGTCTAATTGATCTTGCAATGAGGCTATCATACTAGAGTTCTGATTTACCCTCCGCACTGTGCCATCCATTTTGGATCGAATGGTATCCAATCTGTCACCTATATCATTAAAGTCATGCTTCATTTCTGCTGTAATTAATTGGCAGGCTTTTGTAAGCTCTTGCTGTAGTAGTGCTGAGAAGCGAGCAAGGAGGACAGAATCCCCAGAATATGTTGCTGGAGGTGGAGGCTGTTGTTCACTTCCTATGCTGTTTTGGCTTAGTGCAAGCTCTGCTATTTCAGCCATATTCCTCTCCATGGAGGAATCAGGGGAATCTGCGCCATCCAGTGCCCCCCCTGATAAGTTTGGGAGGGGGAGAGAGAGAACCACGGGGACCCATCTTTCTGCAGTCCTGTATTATCCTCCTGTGACTGGGAGGAGAAGGTGTCTCGTTCTCTGTCTAGGCCTGCAGTCACAGTGTTGTGGGGAGAGATTCTTTGTGCAGGGGGGCTCTGATGTCCCTGGGTCCCGCTCACCTGCTTTGTTGTATCAGCCTCCGTCCTCCGTCCCGACACCATCTTGGATGGGGGAGTCCTTGCTGCAGCATTCCCTGAATGGAATGAATAGTTAGAAGTCAGGGGTTTCTTTTTGGCTGTCCCCCCTCCTCTCCGGTTCATAGTGCGGATTGCTAGAGGAATGGCGATGAGCGTGGCTTCCCTCTGGCTTATTGTGGCTTGGAAAGGCCGACGGCATGCGGAGCAGGTCAGAACATGTCCGCTCCCGTGCCCGCACGCATGCGCACATGATTTTTCACTTTTTTCAGCATTTTAGGTTCCTGTTGTCTCTTCTAGCCTCTCACCTTTTTCCACCTCAATCAGTTTTTGTCACCCTCACACCATAATTTAAAAAAATATTTGCTTGCGTTATCACTTCTTTTTTTTTTTTTGGCACCTCAATCTCACTTTATTCATTCCTTCACTCACTTTTTTTCTTACATGCGGTCCTTGTCTATTTCTTCACATCTTTTCAATAATTTTTCATTGTTGTTTTTTCTTTTTTCTTTTCTCTTTTGTTTTTTCTTTTTCCATCTTTATTCCTTTTTCTCTCCTTTTTTCCAGTGCTTATTTCCCATTCTCTACCTATTCCATCCTCCCCCTTTCTTCCTCGCTTCCCTCACTGTTTTCCTCCCCAGTTCCTTCCCATCACCCCTCACTACCCCTTCCCCCTTCCCTTTTTTCCCCTTCCATTCCTCACAACTCCTCCCTCGTCCTCTCTTTTTCCCCTCCCCCCATCCCCATATTTTTTTTTCTCTTTTTCTTTCTCCCTTTTTCTTTTTCTCCTTTCCTTTTCCTTTCTTTTTCTCTTTCCTTTTTCTTTTCTTTCTCGTTTTCTTTTCCCTTCTCTTACCCTTTTTCTTTTTTTCTTTCTCTTTCCTCTTTTGTCTTTTCTATCTCTCATAATCACTCTTTACATATACCCATTAGGTTTAAATAATTTTCGATTATGAACTCTAACCACTTTTATAACCTAGGCTTATTAGCTTAAAAAACCCTATGAAATTAGGCGTATCATTATTATATGACTCACATAAGTTCATAAAAATAAACCAAATACATTTCCTACACGCACTGACTGATGCTATTGCTTGATGTTTGGATCACAGGTGCCGCTGACCCACACACGCCCTTTGCCAAATGCGGGGCATTCCATATGTGTAGTTCACTGTAAGTTGCACAGCTGCTGCTCGACTCCCCCTTATCGGGGTGTTGGCTGGCCGGGGGACTCCAGGCAGGGACCGGACTGGTGGAGGCTTTTTGAAAGTTTTAGGTTCAGGAGACTTGGCTACATGCATACTCTTGGTAATTATGTCTAAGACGCCTACAATTACTACATATAATTGTGCATTATTGTATTGATATTACTTTTATGCATATAATTTTCCAACAGCACATGCATTTCCTCTGAAGAAGACCCGATGGGGTCGAAACGCATCATAATTATCCAAGCGCCTGTTTTTTGCATCATTTATGTGTAGCCCTGTACATGCTCCTGTGCTTTTTACAATTTTTGTACACAGTTCATGTTTTTTACTTTATTGTCCTATGTTTAAATAAAATTATTAATATTTTACACCTTTTGTACAAGTTTTTTGCTGCCTAGAAAACCCCCTTGTTTTTGGGGGACAAAAATTTCTTTGGGGTGTGCAGCCATTCTCCTTTCCCAAATGTTTTCTCCTTTTAGAAACATCCAAATTATAATCACAAACAAAAGAGGCAGGCAGCGCTGGAGAAACTGCCGGAGGAAGAACCAGAAGAGCCAGAAGAACCAGAAGAAGAAAATGAAGGAAGATAGAAGAAAGAAGAAGCATTTAAATAAAGGAATTGTCAAAAACTGTCTCTTGTCATTTTTATCATTTTTGACAATTTTTTAGTGAAATGGTAGGGGTAAGTACCCCCTTACCATTTCACACAGGGGGGAGGGCCGGGATCTGGGGGTCCCCTTGTTAAAGGGGGCTTCCAGATTCCGATAAGCCCCCAGCCCGCAGACCCCCACAACCACCAGCCAGGGTTGTGGGGATGAGGCCCTTGTCCTCATCAACATGGGGACAAGGTGTTTTGGGGGGCTACCCCAAAGCACCCTCCCAATGTTGAGGGCATGTGGCCTGGTACGGTTCAGGAGGGGGGCGCTCTCTCGCCCCCCCTCTTTTCCTGTGGCCTGCCAGGTTGCATGCTCAGACAAGGGTCTGGTATGGATTTTTGGGGGACCCCACGCCATTTTTTTTTTTTTGGTGCAGGGTTCCCCTTAAAATCCGTACCAGACCTGAGGGGCCTGGTATGGAATTTAGGGGGACCCCCACGTCATTTTTTTTTTAATTTTGGTTTGGGGTTCCCCTGTGGGGAATTCCCATGCCGTTTTTATCAATGAACTTCTATGTGTATTGTCGGCAATGTAATAGCCGCGAGTAGTTTTAAATGGGTTTTTTCCTTCGAAATGTCATTTTGCTGTCAGACTGTTCTAAACACAGGAAACATGCACCCCTTTACAGGCATACTATAGACACCCCCCAGCTACGAAATTTAAAGGGATATTACACTTTTATTGTTTGACTTTAAGCATTATTAAAATCACTGCTCCTGAAAAAACGGCCATTTTTAAAACTTTTTTTTGCATTGATCCATGTCCCCTGGGGCAGGACCCAGGTCCCCAAACACTTTTTATGACAATAATTTGCATATAAGCCTTAAAAATTAGCACTTTTGATTTCTCCCATAGACTTTTAAAGGGTGTTCCGTGGCATTAGAATTTGCCGCGAACACCCCAAATTGTTTGCTGTTCGGTAAACTTGCGAACAGCCAATGTTCGAGTCGAACATGAGTTCGACTCGAACTCGAAGCTCATCCCTATTCAGGAGGCTTCTACGTCCCTCAGAGCCTTACCCACTCCTGAAGAGGCCTTTGCCTGCATGGCTGCCACCAAACTGAAGTGCATGCAGGAGGGTCAACGCCTCATGTGTGAGAAACTTATTTATAAAGTCCTAACTAAGGGGGTGAGTGGCAAAATCATACCCGAGACCGACATGATTAAGTTGGACCATCCTCCTCCTCCTACTGCTGCCACAACTCCACCACCAGAGCCACAGCATGGAAGGAAGCGTGGAAGGAAGACCAGAGAGTGATGACCTGGGTTCAGTCTGGTCTGGCCAAAGATGCAGCCTCTTGTATGACCACAGCCTGGGGACACAGATGTCATCTGCTGCTTTCCGGATCTCTGGGACTTCTGGACCAGACTGCACTCCCTTAGATAAGGACTCCCCAGGCCACCAATTTTGCAGTAAAATAATTGATGTCTGCCCTGGGGGTCCAAGGCTCCATCAATTTCTGCTGTTTCTCCAGCGTTGCCTCCCTCTTTGTTTGGTTCTGAGCCCTTAATAAAGGATTTTTTGTTTCAATTATACTCTCCTATGTGTGTTTTCCTTCAAAAAGCACAGTTTGTTTGTGAGGATTCAGGTACATTTCAAATATACAATGTGAAATTAATAAGGAACACCAACACCAAACAATCTCCTTGAGATTAAATAATACAAGATATCAATGGTGTTGTGGTAACTTGACACACAAAACACACACAAAAATATTCTTTATTAAAAAGCATACAAAATTTTAAAACAAAAACAGCCTTGAAAAAAAAATGTTACAATTAAAAACAAACAAAAAAAAATGGTCAGATGTGACAAATCAAAATATATTGATGAAATCACGATAAATAATAAAGAAAGAAGTTTGTGAGAAGTCTGTGTGAATATCAGCAGCAAAACTACTTCATTATTTTCACATTATAAAGAAGAAGAGAGTGCGCTGTATTAAACTATTTAAAACATTGCAGCGTGATGAAAGTGCTGTATCCATTCTGAACGCTAATTTTACCAGACTGAGCTGTTCCATCTCGGAATTTCTTCTGAGCATGCGTGGCACTTTGTGCGTCGGAACTGGCCACACAGTCGGAATTGACGCAATCGGATTTTGTTGTCGGAAAATTTTATAGCCTGCTCTCAAACTTTGTGCACCGGACTTGAGCTCCATCCTGCTAAGATCCCATTGAAATGACCATTTCATTGTTTATATTGCTTTATGTACTAGATAGTATGTTTTATATATATATATATATATATATATATATATATATATATATATATATATATATATATATATATATATATATATACTTATTTGATGCTTTTTACATGTTTATCAGATCTGTAATCTCCTGAAGAAGCACAATTGTGTGAAACATGTAGAGGGGAAAATCCTCCTGTGACCTCACACTGCGACTCAACTACTCCATGCACTTTATTCCTCTTGGATGCCGCTACTGGTTATACCGGATCTTATTTCTCATCCCACTGGATTAGATTCTAATATTTGGAGGTGTTATTGGAGTCCCCGGGGTCATGTATTCTATGTCATCATTAGTATGATGTCTGTTCTTTTTATGTTTTCTACATTTTACCTTTTTTAACTTTATCCAATTAAAAATTCTAATATTTTGCATCCTACGTGTGTGCCTACAAAGTCCATTTTTGCGATTTCTTAGTCTTTTCCATTGAATATCGGGATGTTGGCATATTGTTATCAGTGTATTCACAGTGTCACCCTGTGAGGATACACGTTAAATTCCATTTTTTTTACACTTATCAACATTATTCTCTATACTTTGCCTATCACAGCTAAAGCCCATTGTAATATGACTACTGTGATCTCACCTTTTATTGTGGGGGGGCTGGCTTATCCAAAAGCCCTTTTATTGGCCCTTCGAAGCCAGGTGACCTAAGCTCAAAGGCAAGGCAGTGCATTTTGATTATTATGGTAAAGTCCGGCATTATTTTGCTGGGTCCGCGAACCTCGAACACGTAAGAATTTGCTGTGAACCCATGATGGCAACCAACCCAAAAATCATCCTTCCTCATTGATAAAGGTTGTTTATTTTAAATTGGTCCCAATAACTTCCATATACAGTAAGTGTATATTTAAAGAATGTATATTAGTATGTACTTCTCGAAAGGAAAAAAAATCATATTAATTGATGAACGTACCTCACCAAACTTGTCAATGAATCCATTGATGCGAGATCTTGTGTGTCTCCATTCATGTGCAGCTTTCAGTTGACTTCATTGCACCTCCATCACAGGGCCATATTTAATATTGATTGGACCCTGGGCGCAAATTTTCTTGGGCCCCCTCATTTAATTTCACTCTCCACCTGCTCTGAGACATACAATAAATAGCAGCTAGACTAAAAATCAGTTTACTATATCAGATCAGGCAGCAATTGCGATTGGTTGCCAGCAGTTACAGCATATCATTACTGCTTACTGACTGGTTGCTAGAGGTTACAGCACACATTACGGCTCACTGATTAGTTGCTAGAGGTTACAGCAAATGATTTCTGCTTGTTAATTGGTTGCTATGAATGAATGAATGAATGATTTGTATAGCACTGCAAATGCAAACTGAATAGCCTCAAGGCACTATAGATACTGTACAGTATTACTGCTCACTGATTGGTTGCTAGAGGTTACAGCACATCATCTCCTCACTGAAGGGGGGCAAGATATACATAGGAATGCCGCCTTTCTTTACATATCAATGCCGCCGGCCGCATCCATTTACTTATGAATGCAGCCGCTATTTACATATGAATGCCATTTATTTACATGTAAACACAGGGTCTGCAGGTGAGTCATCTGTACACAACAATAAGGCAGAGCTGGGCAGCATTAGTACCAGCACTTCACACTGAGATATTGGGACACAGCACAGGACTAAAACTTCAAAGGACAAGGGATTTTAAACTGGGATAGTTGGCAAATATGAGGCAGCTGCTTTGGGCCCCACAACAATGACAGGGCCCAGGGCAGATGGCCCTGCTCCAGCATCTCTACCTTGTCCGTGTCCTCCACCTCTGGTTCAGCAGTTTCTGACCTGAGATCACGTTACATAGTAACATGTTAGTACAAACAACTACCATTAGTTCTGCACAACCCTTCAATCACAATCATACATTCACATTCTAGCTGTCATTTTGAAAAGTAGGATTTGATTCTGATTGGTGCCTTTGAGGCGATGTCAATGGTTGCTAGAGAAGTGGATCTATGAGGCCCATAGAGGACAAAGCACATATTTGGACCATTGCATGCACAGGAGTTAAAGGATGTGAGACGATCATGGGTATCCCCGCAGCGATCGAGTCAGCGGGACCCGCGATCCGACTCATGGAGCTCCTGGGAGGGTCACGCGCATGCCACTGGCGGCGCACACGTGACTACATGGCAGAAAATTCAAAGGGACGTACCTGTATACCCATTTGCCCGGCTGTGGCATTCTGCTGACGTATATGTACATGTGGCGGTCGGCAAGTGGTTAAAGAATAAATTTCTAGTTTATTGAGACGTCAGTCTTTGTACAAGGGTCTCCTCCATGGTGGTGGAATGAACGGTCGGAGTGCCTCAGCTGCTCTCGCAGAAGAAGGTGTTACAGGCCATGGTCAAAGAAGCCACCAAGATGACAAACTCCTGAAAGTCAACCTCCCATCTCCGTTCTCATCCAGCTACTTCAGGATCCTGTCTATGGAGGTGGAGTCTTTTTGCTCCTAGAGAAAGAAGACTTAGATTTAATCAACCATCATTTTTCCCCATCTCTGCCCAGTTCCTGCCTACATTACACCGAGATTCCATTCTAGAAGAGTATCCCACAGGAAATAAAATGTAATTAGAT
This sequence comes from Aquarana catesbeiana, assembly GCA_037953035.1. NCBI lineage: Eukaryota > Metazoa > Chordata > Amphibia > Anura > Ranidae > Aquarana > Aquarana catesbeiana. The sequence goes on from JBBHAA010001967.1 coordinate 78,453, forward strand.
TTGAAATTTGAGGTTTTCGTGGTAAAAATTCTACACATCTGTTTGTTTTCATCTTTGTAGTTTGTGTATCAAGATTATGTGGTCCTCTTTAGAATTAGTCAACGCTATGCAACCCTCAATATATTTTTTAGATAATGATTTTTGAATGTCAGGTATCAGCAAAAAGACTTTTCAGAGGGTTCCCCAATCACCAATTTGGCTGTTGGTTGTGTGACTTGCTTTAGAAAGTAACTACTGTATGAGACCCATAGAGGACAAAGCACATATTTGGACCATTGCACACACAGGAGTTAAAGGGAAACTCCACCCACAACTGGTTTCTTCCAGTTGGGAAGCAGTAAAGAAAAACCTGTTCAGCTTCCCCGAGAATGAATTAATCCATTGTGGGGTCTCAGTCAAGATAGTGTGCAGTTTATACTGCTGACTTTAAATAAGTACTTACCTGTCCTGGGTGCCCATGATGTCGGCCACCTGAGGCTGACCTATCCCTCGGTTCTTGGGTCCCGGCACCACCATCCTAGGTAAGGGAAACAGGCAGTGGAGCCTTGAGGCTTCACTGCCAGTTTCCTACTACGCACGTGCGAGCGAATGGCCCCGTGAATGGCCCCATGGTGTTCTGGGAACACACACAGTTCCCAGAAGACAACGGGGCCGCTCACCAAAGAGCAGAACACACCTCGGAATAGGAAGAGGCAGATTAGGAAGACTGCCTAGCAACAAGGGTTTAGGTAAGTTTAATTTTTTTTTTCAAATGTTTTTTTTTAATTTTTTTAGGATTTTTGGTGAATTTTTTTCAGGGTGGCCCTCCACTTTAATGTTCTTAATGGACAGCAAACACAATCCAGGTAATTATTTTGTTTCCTGAACGTCCTTCTTACATAAACTGAATGTGTCCTGTGTTGGGCTACACAGGTGATAAGTGCAAGAGGGTTATTCCCTGTACACACAGTCAGATTTTCTGACGGAAAATGTGTGATAGGACCTTGTTGTCGGAAATTCCGACCGTGTGTGGGCTCCATCACACATTTTCCATCGGATTTTCCGACACACAAAGTTTGAGAGCAGGATAAAAAATTTTCCGACAACAAAATCCGTTGTCGGAAATTCCGATCGTGTGTACACAAATCCGACGGGCAAAGTGCCACGCATGCTCAGAATAAATAAAGAGATGAAAGCTATTGGCCACTGCCCCGTTTATAGTCCCGACGTACGTGTTTTACGTCACAGCGTTTAGAACGATCGGATTTTCCGACAACTTTGTGTGACCGTGTGTATGCAAGACAAGTTTGAGCCAACATCCGTCGGAAAAAATCCTAGGATTTTGTTGTCTGAATGTCCGAACAAAGTCCGACCGTGTGTACGGGGCATTAGTGTGAGAATTGCAGATCAGCTTAGTATTAGGGTTACAAGAAACAAAATGGAGGAAGAGGGGGCAGGCGGGACTTTTAAGGTACCAAGGGATAGAATAAGCAATCAATTTAGAAAAATATACATTTTATTTAAACAATTCTTTAAAATTGCAATAAACATTTAAAGAATCTCATATTATTTATTTTGACGTGTACAACCACTTCTTACTCTACATGTTTCGCTCCAAGGAACTTCTTCAGGAGCTTTTTGAAAGTGTTGCATGAAGTAATATATACTATAAGAAAAACAACAATTGTAAATGATTATGCTTAAAAATTGCCATGAATAAAATTGCATGATATGTCAATAGGACATGCCTATGTATATTTAATAGAAAAATATTCATACATTATACAAAATACATTTTATACAAAATAATGATGAACTGAAGATGAATGCCTACCGGATGCTTGTGTTCAAGAAGTATTCATTTTTGATTCCTAAACTGAAGCCAGGATTTACAAAATGAGAAGACCTTTGGTAACCAGAGAGAGAGGATAAAATATCAACATGTTGGATATGGTTCAAAATAATAATACTAAAGAGTATAGGGTAGTGAGTAGGGCAAAAACATTTACCTCAATTCTAGATAATGAAAATAATAGAACCAATTTGATCTTCCATCCCTAAAATGAGGGGATGATCTGATGATTCGGACAGTAAACAGGAGGACCGAGAATGGTGAATGCCTTATTTTTATCCCCACAGCGCCCAGAGACGCACCCGTGGCATGCTTGCTGTTGGGTTCTACTGTTTAGGGAAATAACCTGTATTATCCTATAAGTAAGAAAAAAATGGAATTGATTTATTATGTTGTTGGTAATTCCTATATAGATTTAGTGTTTCTAATCATTGTGGGCGATTAACCAAGGGGTCAGTTTGAAAGAGGGGACAGTAAAGGCAGAGCCCACGAAGATCAGATGGCATTTCAAATCCTTCAAGGCTCTGCAAACAATCCCCTCCTTGAGCTGCATAAGCAGATCACTGAACACCAAGGAAATTCAGTCCCCACAATGAAAGGCTAAACACAAGTATAAGTTCCAAAGAGAACTTATTAGTGTAGAGGAGGTCCCAAAAAGAATGGCTGAAGGAGGGAGAAGGCGGCGGGACGGAGAGAGACATAAATGGTGTCATTCGTACACCTTACTCTGATAGGGAAACATTACATGAGAGAGAGAGAGAGAGAGAGAGAGAGAGAGAGAGAGAGAGAGAGAGACAGAGACAGAGAGAGAGAGAGAGAGAGAGAGAGAGAGAGAGAGGGAGAGAAGAGAGAGAGAGAGAGAGAGAGAGAGAGAGAGAGAGAGATGCTTTGCTGTCTCCCCCCTTCTCCCTCCTTCAGACATTCTTTTTGGGACCTCCTCTACACTAGTAAGTACTCTTTGGAACTTATGCTTGTGTTTAGCCTTTCATTGTGGGGACTGAATTTCCTTGGTGTTCAGCAGTGTTGCCAACCTACCAGATTGAAATTTACTGACACAACACCCAAAATGTACTGGCACCGTCAAGTTTTTACTGGCATATCCAAAAGTTATAAAAATGACAGTTTTAAATGCAAATTTCAGTATTTAGGCTACAAACAAGTACAATATGCAATTAGCAAAGTGATTTAATGTAGATATTAACCACTTCACGCCCGTACTATAGCCAAAAGACGGCTACAGCGCGGTACTCAATTGCCGGGAAGGCGTTCCTAGACGGCCTCCTATTTATGGGGGAAATCTGTGTGGGTCGTGTCCCTTGGACATAACCAATCACAGATCGTGCTAAATGGCCAATCACAGCAGCCATTTAACACTCGATCAGAGTGTCCAATGAGAGATGATCTCATATGTAAACATAGTTACATAGTTACATAGTTAGTCAGGTTGAAAAAAGACACAAGTCCATCAGTTCAACCTTAAAAATAATAAATAAATAAAATAAAAAATATTGTACAATCCAATATAACCAATCCTCTCAGTTGATCCAGAGGAAGGCAAAAAACCCCAGCAGAGCATGCTCCAATTTGCTACAGCAGGGGAAAAAATTCCTTCCTGATCCCCCAAGAGGCAATCGGATTTTCCCTGGATCAACTTTACCTATAAATGTCTGTACCCAGTTATATTATGTACATTTAGGAAAATATCCAGGCCTTTCTTAAATCAATCTACTGAGCTGGCCAGAACCACCTCTGGAGGGAGTCTATTCCACATTTTCACAGCTCTAATGCCCCGTACACACGGTCGGACATTGATCAGACATTCCAACAACAAAATCCTAGGATTTTTTCCGACAGATGTTGGCTCAAATTTGTCTTGCATACACATGGTCTCACAAAGTTGTCCAAAAATCCAACGTTCTGAACGCTTTGACGTAAAACACGTACGTCGGGACCATAAACAGGGCAGTAGCCAATACCTTTCATCTCTTTATTTATTCTGAGCATGCGTGGCACTTTGTGCGTCGGATTTGTGTACACACAATCGGAATTTGTTGTCGGAAAATTTTATAGCCTGCTCTCAAACTTTGTGTGTCGGAAAATCCAAAGGAAAATGTGTGATGGAGCCCACACACGGTCGGAATTTCCGACAACAAGGTCCTATCACACATTTTCCATCGGAAAATCCGACCGTGTGTACAGGGCATTACTGTGAAGAAGCCTTTGCGTATTTGGAGATGAAATCTCTTTTCCTCTAGATGTAAAGAGTGCCCCCGTGTCCTCTGGGTTGACCGTAAAGAGAATAACTCAACACCAAGTTCACTATATGGACCCCTTATGTATTTATACATGGAGATCATATCCCCCTTATTCTCCTCTTCTCAAGAGTGAATAAATTCAGTTCCTCTAATCTTTCCTCATAGCTGAGCTCCTCCATGCCTCTTTTCAGTTTGGTTGCCCTTTTCTGCACTTTCTCCAGTTCCTTTTTGAGAACTGGTGCCCAAAACTAAACTGCAAATTCCAGATGAGGTCTTACTAATGATTTGTACAGGAGGGCAAAATGATATCTCTCTCTGGAGTCCATACCTCTCTTAATACAAGAAAGGACTTTGCTCGCTTTGGAAACCGCAGTTTGGCATTGCATGCTATTATTGAGCTTATGATCTACCAAAACCCCCAGATCCTTCTCCACCACGGATCCCCCCAGTTGTACTCCCTCTAGCATGTATGATGCATGCATATTCTTAGCCCCCAAGTGCATAACTTTACGTTTCTCAACATTAAACCTCATCTGCCACATAGACGCCCAATTAGACAGAGCATTGAGGTTGGCTTGTAAATTGGAGATATCCTGTAAGGACGTTATTCCACTGCATAGCTTAGTGTCATCTGCAAAGAAAGAAATGTTACTTTCGATCCCAGACCCAATATCATTTATAAAGATATTAAAGAGTAAGGGTCCCAGCACTGAACCTTGGGGTACACCACTGATAGCCTTAGACCATTCAGAGTAAGAATCATTTACCACTACTCTCTGAATTCTGTCTTTTAGACAGTTTTCTATCCATTTACAAACTGATATTTCCAAGCCTGTAGACATTACCTTACACATGAGCCGTGTGTGGGGAACTGTGTCAAACGCTTTTGCAAAATCCAAGTATACCACGTCCACAGCCACCCCTCTGTCCAAGTATACCTCGTCCACAGCCACCCCTCTGTCCAAGGTTTTACTTAGCTCTTCATAAAAAGAAATCAGGTTTGTCTGACAACTTCTGTCTTTCATGAACCAATGCTGTCTGTTGCTTAAAATGTTTTTTTTCCAGCAAGAACTCGTCTATGTGGTCTTATATTAAACGCTCCAGTATCCTCCCGACTATAGAAGTTAAACTAACAGGTCTATAGTTACTTGGTAAAGACTTTGATATGAGATCATCTCTCATTGCCGGCTCTCCCTCATTCACACAGAGACAGCGTGTGAGGAGGGAGAGCTTCTGTGCTGCAGCATGAGTGAAAAAAAAATCAGGTAGACTAACACAACACAGTGCCATCTGTCCTCAGTGCCACCTATCAGTGCCATCTGTCCCCATCGCCATCTGTCCCAAGTGCCATCTGTCCCCAGTGCCACCTGTCAGTGCCATCTGTCCCCAGTGCCACCTGTCAGTGCCATCTTTTCCCAGTGCCACCTATCAGTGCCACCTGCCCCCAGTGCCACCTGTCAGTGTCACGTGTCATCAGTGCCACGTATCAGTGCCATCTGTCATCAGTGCCACCTGTCAGTGTCACGTGCTATCTGTTATCAGTGTCACGTGTCATCAGTGCCATCTGTCATCAGTGCCACATATTAGTGCCATCTGTAATCAGTGCCACGTGTCATCAGTGCCCTCTGTCATCAGTGCCACATATTAGTGCCATCTGTCATCAGTGCCACGTATTAGTGCCACTTGTCATCAGTGCCACATATTAGTGCCATCTGTCATCAGTGCCACGTATTAGTGCCATCTGTCATCAGTCCCACATGTCATCAGTACCACATATTAGTGCCATCTGTCATCAGTGTCACGTGTCATCAGTGCCACATATTAGTGCCATCTGTCATCAGTGCCACATCAGTGTCCCGTACCATCAGTGCCGTCTGTCATCAGTTCCACATCAGTGTCATGTATCATTGTCCTGGTGCTTCAGGGCCTTAAAAAGTGTAATAGGTAGTCAACAAGTTAGATGGGTAATTTAAGCTCCTAGAACACGTGATGGTGCTCCCTGTACGTTGGGCCTCTCTATGTGGCTAGCTGTGAAAAAGTCCCACACATGTGGTATCATAATACTCAGGAGGAGTAGCAGAATGTATTTTGGGGTGTCATTTGTGGTATACACATGCCATGTGAAAGAAATTACCTATTACAATGGCAATTTTGTGGAAAAAAAACAAAAAAACTTCATTTTGCAAACAATTGTGGGAAAAAATGACAACATCAAAAACTAAACCATGCATCTTACTAAATACCTTGAATTGTCTAGTTTCAAAAAAGGGGTCATTTGGGGGGTATTTGTACTTTCCTGGCTTGTTCGGGTCGCAAAAAATGAGACCACCAGTACATCAGGTGTGATCAATTTTTTATGATTTGCACCACAGCTTGTAACTTTCACAAAGACAAAATAATATCCACTAATTTGGGTTATTTTTTACCAAAGATATGTAGCAGTATAAATTGTGGCCAAAATTTCTGAAGAAAAATTAATAATTTGCAAAAGTTTGTCACAGAAACTCAGAAAAATTTGTTTTCTTTTTCAAAATTTTTGGTCTTTTTTCATTTATAGCGCAAAAAGTAAAAAACCCTGAGATGATCAAATACCACCAAAAGAAAGCTTTATTTGTGTGAAAAAAGTACAAAAAATTCATTTGGGTACAGTATTACATGACTAAGTAATTGTCATTCAAAGTGTGAGAGCGCTAAAAGCTGAAAATTGATCTGGGCAGGAGGGGGGTTTAAGCGCCCAGTTGTCAAGTGGTTAAGGCAAAAACATATTTCTTATTTTATTTTCTATATAGTAAGTAGGGATGAGCTTTGAGTTCAAGTCAAACCCATGTTCGACTCGAACATCGGCTGTTCGCCGGTTCGCCAAACAGCAAACAATTTGGGGTGTTCGCGGCAAATTCGAAAGCAGCGGAACACCCTTTAAAAGTCTATGGGAGAAATCAATAGTACTCATTTTAAAGGCTGATATGCATGGTATTGTCATAAAAAGTGTTTGGGGACCCGGGTCCTGCCCCAGGGGACATGGATCAATGCAAAAAAAAGTTTTAAAAACGGCTGTTTTTTCGGGAGCAGTGATTTTAATAATGCTTAAAGTGAAACAATAAAAGTGTAATATTCCTTTAAATTCCATACCTGGGGAGTGTCTATAGTATGCCTGTAAAGGGGCGCATGTTTCCCGTGTTTAGAACAGTCTGACAGCAAAATGACATTTCAAAGGAAAAAAGTCATTAAAACTACTATTTAACTACTGCTATTAATGAATGTGGGGGGCTTATTGGAATCTGGAAGCCCCCTTTAACAAGGGGACCCCCAGATCCCGCCCCCCGTGTGAAATGGTAAGGGGGTACCTACCATTTCACAAAAAAACTGTCAAAAATGTTAAAAATGACAAGAGACAGTTTTTGACAATTCCTTTATTTAAATGCTTCTTCTTTCTTCCATCTTCTTTCTTCTATCTTCTTTCTTCTATCTTCCTTCGGTTTCTTCCTCCATCTTCTTCTTGCTCCGGTGTTCTCGTCTGGCAACTTCTGTTGTGGCGTCTTCTTCTTCATTCTTGGGCCACTCTGCATCCATGGGAGGCTCCCGCTGTGTGACGCTTCTCGTCTTCTGACACTTTTTTAATAACGGATGCACGGGGACTTGACGGGGACTTCCCTGTGGCATTCCCCATGACGTCAGAGGGGGCGGGGTCACCCATTACATAACAGGTGACCCCCTCTGACATCACGAGGAATGCCACAGGGAAGTCCCCGTTAAGTTCCCATGCGTCAGAGGGGGCAGAGTCACCAGGTGGCTCCGCCCTCCATTATTTAACAAGTGCCAGAAGACGAGAAGCATCACACAGCGGGGGCCTCCCATGGATGCGGAGCGGCTCGAGAATGAAGAAGGGAAGAAGACGCCATGGAGGAAGATGCCGGATGAGAACACCGGAGCAAGAAGTAGAGGATCGGAGGAAGAAGCAGAGGAAGAAGAAGATGTAGGAAGAAACTGAAGGAAGCTAGAAGAAAGAAGATGGAAAGAAGAAGAATTTAAATAAAGGAATTGTCAAAAACTGTCTCTTGTCATTTTTAACACTTTTGACAGTTTTTTTGTGAAATGGTAGGGGTACACCCTTACCATTTCACACAGGGGGGGCGGGATCTGGGGGTCCCCTTGTTAAAGGGGGCTTCCAGATTCCGATAAGTCCCCTGAACGCAGACTCCCACAACCACCGGGCAAGGGTTGTGGGGATGAGGCCCTTGTCCTCATCAACATGGGGACAAGGTGCTTTGGGGGGCTACCCCAAAGCACCCTCCCAATGTTGAGGGCATGTGGCCTGGTACGGTTCAGGGGGGGCGCTCTCTCATTCCCCCTCTGTTCCTGTGGCCTGCCAGGTTGCGTGCTCAGATAAGGGTCTGGTATGGATTTTTGGGGGGACCCCACGCCAATTTTTTTTTTATTTTGGTGCGGGGTTCCCCTTAAAATCCATCCCAGACCTGAAGGGTCTGGGATGAATTTTGAGGGGGACCCCCACGTCATTTTTTTTTAAATTTTGGTTCAGGGTTCCCCTGTGGGGAAATCCCATGCAGTTTTTATCAAGGAACTTTTATGTGTATTGTCGGACCGGCAATTCATTAATAGCCACAAGTAGTTTTAAATGACTTTTCTTCCTTTGAAATGTCATTTTGCTGTCAGACTGTTCTAAACACGGGAAACATGCACCCCTTTATAGGCCTACTATAGACACCCCCCAGGTACAAAATTTAAAGGAATATTACATTTTTATTGTTTCACTTTAAGCATTATTAAAATCACTGCTCCCGAAAAAACTGCCATTTTTAAAACTTTTTTGCATTGATCCATGTCCCTTGGGGCAGGACCCGGGTCCCCAAACCCTTTTTAGGACAATACCATGCATATTAGCCTTTAAAATTAGCACTTTTGTTTTCAAACGTTCGAGACCTTAGATTTCAATGGGGTTCTAACGTTCGTGCAAAGTTTTGGTCTGTTCGCAAATTCTAGTGCGAACCGAAACCGGGGGTGTTCGGTTTATCCCTAATAGTAAGTAGCTCAGGGACAGGAATCGAGAGGGCAAGAAATTAGAATGGGCAGCACTCACACATGAAATTGACTCTCAAAATAACACTGACAGCATTGTGCAGCAGCAAAGATGATGATGGCACCTCACCAACATGACACGCAGTGGCATCGCTAGGGGGTGCAAGCCGCACACGGGTGACACCCGCCAGAGGGGAGATGCATGGCACTGGATTGAGAGAGGCGCCATGGCTCTCTCCTCTTCCTTCTTCCTCTGCGCACTCCAGTATCTCTGCTGTGGCTCCTTAGCTCCCCGTGATGTTCGGGGAGGGAGGAGGAGAAAGAATGGTGAGGCAGAGGCAGACAACTCTGCAGTCCCATAGCCCAGTGCCCCCGGCACTGCCTATTATTGTGAGTTACAGGCAGGCAAGGAGAGGTTCTGACTGCCAATCACTATTACACTTCTCAGAGCTGACAGAGCCTAGATGGAGGGACATTTGTGTGGACAGAGCCATGCTGATCTGAGGTCTGTAAATGTAGGGAGGGGAGATATACAGGGGGGTTACATTAGGGGATTACACAGGGCGGGTTACATTAGGGGGATTGCACAGGGGGGTTCCCAAGTTCGGAAAAATCAATGGAGTGCAACATGGGTCGCCGTCGCTCCATGTATGCCCATGCATTATGTGCTACAACCAGCCTGAATCCGCATGTGTGTGGTGCGAGTCAATGGACAGGAGGTGGTAGCGTTCCCTGACTCTGGGAGTCTCGTCACTCTGCTCCGATCGGACAGGTTGCCAAGAAAGCTGGTACCAAGGGAACAGTTCGGGGTCATCTGTGTGCATGGTGATGTTAAAAACTATCCAGTGGCCTGTGTGACCCTGTGTACACCAGCAGGAACGGCTACACTAAAAGTTGGGGTGGTCCTGGGATTACCTCATGACTTACTAATCGGGCGAGACTGCCACATGTTTTGGGACTTGTATGAGCAAAAGCTCAAAGATTCGGGAGTTTCCCCCAAAAAGCAAGAACCCACAGAGGTGGTAAATAATACCGTGTTGCAGGAGGTTGTTACTAAGGATCAGTACCAGGTTGCTGATCCTTCAGGAAGTGAGCCCGGTCCTCTGGAGGTGTTTGTGGGATTGGAAGTGGACAGTACCTCCTCTGAGCCAGATATGCCCCCTGGGGTGGAAATGCAGTTCCCCCATTTTGCTGTGATTTGTGACTTGTTGTACCGAGTAACTAAAGTCGATAAAGAAGTGTTGGAACAACTGGTGGTACCCAAACCTTTTAGGTCTAGGGTGTTACATTTGGCTCATAGTCATGTACTTAGGGGTCACCTTGGAGGGGCTAAAACTCAGGAACAGGTTTTACAGCATTTTTTTGGCCTGGTGTATAACGGGAAATTAAGTACTACTGTGAGTCCTGCCCTACCTGTCAAAGAACCGCTCCAACACCCCATTTTCGCAGTCCGCTGGTACTGCTTCCAATTATCGAGGTTCCCTTTGATCGCATAGCCATGGACTTGGTGGGCCCCTTACCCAAGTCAGCTAGGAGACACCAATACATTTTAGTTGTCCTTGACTATGCCACCAGGTATTCGGAAGTGGTCCCTTTTAGAAATTGCTCATCCAAGGTCATCGCATGGGAGTTGTTTCAGATGTTCGTGAGAACAGGGCTCCTTCCCAAGATCTTGACAGACCAAGGTACCCTGTTCATGTCAAAAGTGATGAAGGAACTTTGTAAACTGTTTAAGATTAAACACTTGCAGACTTCAGTGTATCACCCACAAACTGATGGGTTAGTTGAGCGGTTAAACAAAACCTTAAAGGGAATGCTAAAGAAAGCAGTTGAGGAGGATGGTTGGGATTGGGATTGCTTGTTGCCTCCATTGTCATTTGCCATAAGAGAGGTACCTCAGGCCTCTACGGGATTCTCCCCCTTTGTGTTGGTTTATGAGAGACACCCCCGTGGACTACTGGACATAATGAAAGAGACGTGGAAACAAGAGGCTTCCCCGTATCGGAGTGTGGTAGATCACGTCTCTCAAATGCAGGACCTAATAACAAAAATTATGCCCATAGTACAAGAACATTTGCAGGCTGCGCAAAATGCCCAGAGTCGTGTATACAACCGATCTGCCAAGGTTAGGGAGTTTAAACCTGGGGATTGGGTGCTGTTGTTAGTGCCTACTGTGGAGAGTATGTTTCTCGCCAAGTGGCAAGGACCCTTTGAGATAGTTGAGAGGGTGGGCAATGTCAACTATAAAGTCCATCAGCCCACCAAACATAAACCCTACCAGATTTACCACGTCAACTTGATCAAACCATAGAAAGATAGATGGGTTTTGACAGTCAGTCTGAAGGTCCCGGAAGATCCTGACGCTCAGATTAAGAAGGTAGGGATTGCAGAGGCTCTCTCCTCTTCTCAAAAACAGGAGTCCTGGGAGTTTTTGCAGAGGAATCGAGACATTTTTTCAAACCTGCCGGGCCTAACCTCGGTAATTGAACATAATGTCATCACAGACCCTGGCGTTTGAGTACACCGCAAACCCTACCGCATACCCGAAGCTCACCAGAATATTGTCTCGGCTCAGCTTAAAGCCTCGTACACACAATCAGATTGTTGGCCAACAAAACCGTGGACTTTTGTCTGAAGGGCGTTGGCCCAAACTTGTCTTGCATACAAACGGCAAGGAATTGTCGGCCAACAAATACAAATGTAGTGACTTACTATGTTGTTTTTCAGCTCTTAAGCACCACCCTTTGGGCTCCTTCTGCTAATTTAGTGCTAGTAGAAGTTTGGTGAGTGTTGATTCGCGCTTTTCATTTTGCGCTTTTCATTTCGCACTTTTCATTTCATTTTGTTTCTCAACGGCCATTCGTCAACCAGACATGTCGCAGAATCGGAGGAGATGGTGTGTTATTTATTATTGGCCTTGGAGTTATTGCTTTGACATTTTTTTTTGGTTGAATAATGATTTGATTTGGTATATTTTCCATATTTTTGGATGCATAGAATGCACTTTTTGGTTAAGTTCTATTTGCAGATAGCATGTCTAATTTTATTTTCTTTTTTAACGCACAATAAAAAAATTGTGTAGAATAATACTTGGCTATGTGTTTTACTTCAAATGACAGTTTGGGAGTCGGCAGTTACATTTTAAAAAAACACAACGTAAAAGTGACAAGGGACACCAACATAGTTGTATCTTCGATCTTAAAAACTACAGGATAATGGTGCTGTGGTAACTTGCCCAAATAAAAAAAGCATAATAATATTATTCTTGATATCACTAGAAAAAAAAAAAAGCCTTTGAAAATGTGTTTGCAATAACTCCATCAATATCACCAGCAAAGCAGCTTCATTATTATCCCATTAAAGAAGAAGAGAATTGAATGTGTGCTGCATTTCCAGATTTCATAATTTGCCTCGTCACAAATGTTAATTCTCCATTACGATCGCTAGTTTACAAGACCGACTGCTTCCGGCTCATCCTTGCTTTCTAGCATGTGTGTTTGTACTTTGGACTTTTGTCCCATGGACTTGTGTACACACGCTCGGAAAATCCGACAACAGACATTTGTCAGTGGAAAATTTTAAAACCTGCGATCCAACATTTGTCCGCGGAAAATCCGACAACAATTGTCAGATGGAGCATACACATGGTCGGATTTTCCGGCAACAGCCTGTCATCACACAATTCCCGTCGGAAAATCTGATCGTGTTTATGAGGATTAAGAGTATGTTGGACCTTGGGATCATTGAGAAGTAGCTGGTCTAGCCCTATAGTCCTTGTACCCAAATCGAATGGAACCTGGTGGTTCTGCAATGACTTTCACAAGTTAAATGAAGTCTCCAAGCCAGACGCATATCCCATGCCCCAGGTGGATGAGTTAATCGAGAGATTAGGACCGGTCCGGTACATCACCACTCTTGTCTAGACCAAGGGATACAGGCAGATCCCGCTTTCCCCAGAGGCTAAAGGAAAAAAATGCATTTGCCAAACCAGAGGGGTTATGGCAATATGCCCAAATGCCTTTTGGGTTACATGGGGCCCCAGTCACTTTCCAGAGGGCCATGGACTTTGTCCTGAGATAAAGGAATTCTCAGGAGCCTACCTTGATGACATTGTCAGGACTGGGAGAGTCACTTACCGAAGGTCCAGTTGGTCTTGGATGTGCTCCGAAGGTCAGGGTTCACAGTGAACCCGGAAAAGAGCAAAGTTGGGTTGGAGGAGGCCCGCTACCTGGGGTATGTTGTAGGAAGGGGTGTGAATAAACCCCAACTAAACAAGGTGGAGGCTATCCAGAAATGGGCCCTGTCAACTCACAAAGAAACAGGTGCCTTCTTTCCTTGGCATTGTGGGCTATTATAGGAGGTTTGTCCCCAACTTTGCCAGTCTAGCAGCGCCTCTGACTGATCTCACCAAGGGAAAGAATGCAGCTGTTGTTCAGTGGAGTGCAGAAGCAGCGTTCTGCCGGTTGAAGCAAGCTTTGTGCCAGGAACCAGTGTTGGTAGCTCCAGACTTCCAAAAAGAGTTCCTGGTACAAACAGATGCCTCAAAGTTGGGTCTGGGTGCAGTACTGTCCCAGATGGTTGGGGGGATGAGCACCCCATTGTGTACTTGAGCCGGAAGCTCATGCCAGCTGAGAGGAATTATTCCATTGTGGAAAGGGAGTGTCTCGCACAGGGCCATACCTAATGCATTTGGCACCCGGGGCAGATCCTATATCTGGCACCCCCACCTTAAAATGTAAAAACACCCCACTGTGCCCTCTGCATACCTCTGCATCCTTAAATATCTCTTTGTCACTACTGTGTACATTACACAGCACCTCTGGACCCCTTTACATTACACAGCACTTTGCACCTAAGGAACTCTTTACATTACACAGCCCTTGTACCTCCTAGATCCCTTTACATTACACAGCACCCTGCACCTCTGGACCCCTTTACATTACACAGCACCCTGCACCTTTGGGCCCCTTTACATTACACAGCACCCTGCACCTTTGGGCCCCTTTACATTACACAGCACCCTGCACCTCTGGACCCCTTTACATTACATAGCACCCTGCACCTCTGGACCCCTTTACATTATACAACACTCTGCACCTCTGGACCCCTTTACGTTATACAGCACCCTGCACCACTGGACCCCTTCACATTGCACAGCACCCTGCACCTCTGGACCCCTTTACATTACACAGCACCCTGCACTTCTGGACCCCTTTACATTACACAGCCCTTGGACCTCTAGACCCCTTTACATCACGCAGCACACTGCACCTCTGGACCCCTTTAAAATACACATCACCCTGCACCTCTGGAACCCTTTACATTACACAGCACCCTGCACCTCTGGACCCCTTTACATCACACAGGCCCCACATCTCTGGACGCCTGTATGTTACACAGACACCCCCCTAACAGCTCTGGACCCCCTGCATGTTATACAGATCCCACTACAGTGCAGACTCCCCTACAGTGCAGACACCCTCCCATTCAGTACAGAACCCCCCTACAGTGCAGACCCCCCTACAGTAAAGACCCTCCTTACAGACCCCCCTACAGTACAGACCCTCTACAGTACAGAAACACCTACAGTACAGAACTTCCCCTATAATACAGAACCCCCTACAATACAGACCCCCCTACAGTGAAGACCCCCCTACAGAGCAGACCCCCCTACAATACAGAACCCCCCTACAATACAGACCCCCTACAGTGAAGACCCCCCTACAGAGCAGACCCCCCTACAATACAGACCCACCTTACAGTGCAGAACCCCCCTACAGTGCAGACCCCCCTTCAGACCCATAATGTACCAAAGACCTCGGCTCAGATGATCAGCGTGGGATATGATGCACAGTACATGTAGACTACACGGAGGAGGGGGAGGTGGCGCCGGCGGCTTCACTCTGCTTGGATGTGTGAGACAGCCGAGACAGATCAGAGCCGCAGTGCGGCCATGAGAGAAGGGAATCACTGCAGGTCCCGGGAGCGCCGACGGGTGTCACATGGGTGTCACTCTGGTGTGGCAAACACCCCCATTTGCAAAGCCACTACAGGCTCTCCATGTGTGTACTGTGTTCATACCTGGCCCTGCCTGTCACTGCGCCATGCCGCTGCGCTGCTTAAAAATGCCCGCTGTCTCCGCTTCAGTCGCAGAGGGGGGCACCGGCCTGAAACCACACAGTGTGTGGCACCCGGGGCGGCCCTCCCCCACTTAGTACGCCACTGGTCTCACTATAAAATGGGCTTGTTGGGCTGACCCTTCAAGTTAATTTCAGATCATGCACCCCTTACGTGGATGGCCCAAAATAAAGACAAAAACTCCAGAATCACCTGGTGGTTCCTTGCTCTACAGGACTTCAAGTTTGTAGTGGTACATAGACCAGTAGAGGTACATCAGAATGTGGGTCTATTGCCACTTGATTCGTGGTGTCCAGACCCCTGGCCTGGAACGGGGGATATGTAGAGGGTCAGCCTGTATTTCTCCTGAGGTTACCTGTGGGTTTTTTCTTTGTATCCTGAACAGTTCCTGTGGCAGTTGTGGCTGAAATGTTTCTTGATTCTTGATCTACCTGACCTTGGCTTGGTATCAAGAGATCCCCAAATGTTCCACTTCTTATTAAGTGATTGAACAACACTGACTGGCATATTCAAGGCTTTGAATATCTTTTTATATCCTTTTCCATCTTTGTAAAGTTTCACTACTTTGTTACGCAGGTCTTTTGACTGTTCTTTTCTGCTCCCCATGGCTTATGCCGCGTACACACGAGCGGACTTTCTATCCTACTTGGTCCGGCACACTTTCCGACGGACTTTGTCCGCCAGGTGCGCCGGACTTTAAAACGGACGGACTTGCCCACACACGCCGGGACTTTCCGGCGGGCTAAGTCCGCCCGTCTTTCCGACGGAGTACCGGCGGACTTTCAGAATGAACGGACTTGCCCACACACGGACAAGTCCGTTCATTTTGAACGTGACTCAGGTGCGACGGGACTAGAAAAGGATGTCAATCTTGCCGCTTTTATCGGCGAGATTGACACCTTACTAGCCCCGTCGCGGGGCATACCAGGCCCTTAGGTCTGGTATGGATTATAAAGGGGAACCCCGCTACGCCGAAAAAACGGCGTGGGGTCCCCCTAAAATCCATACCAGACCCCGATCCGAGCACGCAGCCTGGCCGGTCAGGAAAGGGGGTGGGGACGAGCGAGCGCCCCCCCCCTCCTGAACCGTACCAGGCCGCATGCCCTCAACATGGGGGTGGGTGCTTTGGGGGAGGGGGGCGCCCTGCGCCCCCCCCCCAAAGCACCTTGTCCCCATGTTGATGAGGACAAGGGCCTCTTCCCGACAACCCTGGCCGTTGGTTGTCGGGGTCTGCGGGCGGGGGCTTATCGGAATCTGGGAGCCCCCTTTAATAAGGGGGCCCCCAGATCCCGGCCCCCCACCCTATGTAAATGAGTATGGGGTACATGGTACCCCTACCCATTTACCTAGGAAAAAAGTGTAAGTAATAAAACACACTACACAGGTTTTTAAAATATTTTATTAAACAGCCCCGGGGGGGGGGGATCTTCCTCCGGCTTCGGGGGTCTTCTTCCGGATTCGGGGGTCCCTCCGCTTCATCTTCTCCCGGCGTCCGGTTGGTTCTTCTCCGCTCTCCGGCCTCTTCTCCCGGTGTCGCAGGTCTTCGGCCGGCCCCTCCGCTGTCTTCATGTAGCTCTATTGCGAGCGGAGGTCCGGACTTCTGGGCTTCTTGGCTTCTCTTCTCTTCTCTTCTCCCAGATGTTGACACGACGCTCTCTCCGGCTGGACTGGTCTCTGAGGGCTGCGTTGTGACTTATATAGGCGGAGACCCCGCCCCCATATGATGTCACAGTCCCTGGGCATGCTGGGACTGTGACGTTTTAGGGGGCGTGGTCGACCACGCCCCCTAAAACGTCACAGTCCCAGCATGCCCAGGGACTGTGACATCATATGGGGGCGGGGTCTCCGCCTATATAAGTCACAACGCAGCCCTCAGAGACCAGTCCAGCCGGAGAGAGCGTCGTGTCAACATCTGGGAGAAGAGAAGAGAAGAGAAGCCAAGAAGCCAAGAAGCCCAGAAGTCCGGACCTCCGCTCGCAATAGAGCTACATGAAGACAGCGGAGGGGCCGGCCGAAGACCTGCGACACCGGGAGAAGAAGCCGGAGAGCGGAGAAGAACCAACCGGACGCCGGGAGAAGATGAAGCGGAGGGACCCCCGAAGCCGGAAGAAGACCCCCGAAGCCGGAGGAAGATCCCCCCCCCCGGAGCTGTTTAATAAAATATTTTAAAAACCTGTGTAGTGTGTTTTATTACTTACACTTTTTTCCTAGGTAAATGGGTAGGGGTACCATGTACCCCATACTCATTTACATAGGGTGGGGGGCCGGGATCTGGGGGCCCCCTTATTAAAGGGGGCTCCCAGATTCCGATAAGCCCCCGCCCGCAGACCCCGACAACCAACGGCCAGGGTTGTCGGGAAGAGGCCCTTGTCCTCATCAACATGGGGACAAGGTGCTTTGGGGGGGGGGCGCAGGGCGCCCCCCTCCCCCAAAGCACCCACCCCCATGTTGAGGGCATGCGGCCTGGTACGGTTCAGGAGGGGGGGGGGCGCTCGCTCGTCCCCACCCCCTTTCCTGACCGGCCAGGCTGCGTGCTCGGATCGGGGTCTGGTATGGATTTTAGGGGGACCCCACGCCATTTTTTCGGCGTAGCGGGGTTCCCCTTTATAATCCATACCAGACCTAAGGGCCTGGTATGCCCCGCGCTCGCCGCAATAGGAAGATTTGTTTTTCCTATTGCAGCGAGCGCGAGATGCAATACCATCCCCTCGTGTCGTATTTGGTCTGTCGGACCAGCCTACACACGAGCGGGCTTTCCGTCGGACCAGCACACACACGAGCGGACTTTCCGCCCGAAACTGAGTCCGACGGAAAGATTTGAAACTTTCTTCAAATCTAGGTCCGGCGGGCTTTTGGGAAGAAGTCCGCCGCCGCCCACACACGGGCGGATTGTCCGGCACACTCTGGTCCGCCGGACCAAGTATGCCGGAAAGTCCGACCGTGTGTACGCGGCATTAGTGTCTAGCCTGCTTAGTGCATCCATGTGAGAGCTAACAAACTCATTGACTATTTATACACAGACACTAATTTCGATTTAAAAAGCCACAATTGTGGGAAATTAACCTTTAATTGCCATTTTTAACCCGTGTGTGACACCTTCTGTGTCTGTAACAAGGCCAAACCTTCCAGGGTATGTAAACTTTTTATCAGGACCATCTGGGTGATTTCTGTTATCATTAGGATTTAAAAAGGATCCAAAAAATTAATATGATAATAAATGGCTTCATGTGATTACTATCCTCAAAAAAAACAAAAACATTTTTTGGCACGATCAGTCATATTTTTAATATTGATGCCAACATTTCACAATTTCTGCCAGGGTATGCAAACATTTGAGCACAACTGTATATATTTTATATTGTCTCATACTATGGTGTGCTCTCTTCTAGGTCATTTGGAGGTGTGGCTGTATTCCATTGTTCTATTGTGTCTGTCTGCCTTGGGAGAAAGTATTATGGGATGTGTATGTGTATTTGCTGTGAGGAGGGAGGGGGGAATTCCTCCAACAGCTCTCCCTGCTGATTGGACAGTCTTCCCTGCTCTGAATGCAAAGGGAGGGGGGATTGTCCCGAGTGTTACCTCTGTGTACCCGTGTTTCAATAAACAGTTCATGTTCAGGATTTCTCCAGAACTTCTCCCATCCTTTGGAACTCCCTACCCCAATCTGTCCGACTGTCCCCTAATCTATCCATCTTTAGATGATCCCTGAAAACCATTCTCTTTAAAGAAGCCTATGCTGCTTCTATCTAATACACTGTTTCACTTTCTCCATCAGCTCATCCCCCACAGCTATTACCTTTGGTATGAATTGACCCCCCTCCTAGATTGTAAGCTCTAGCGAGCAGGGCCCTCTGATTCCTCTTGTACCAAATTGTAATGTAATGTCTGCCTTCATTTTGTTAAGCGCTGTGCAAACTGTTGGTGATATATAAATCCTGTATAATAATAATAATATAATAATAATAATGTTCAGCAGCCAAAACAAGTACTGTCTAGTTCTTGGTTGTCAGCGGTTGGAATATCTCATATCTATATTCAGACTGGAAGGAAGTGGTATAAGACAAAAGCACTCAAGCAAAGTTTCGTTACAGTTATATTCTATTTTATTCTGTTCTTTTCCTTTATTTCCTATTCCATTTTAGTCTGTTTTACTCTATTCTTTTATTTGCTATTCTGTCCCCTTTTTTTCTATTCAATTTTTTTCTATTCTTTTATTTTGTATTCTGCTCTGTTTTACTCTATTATATTCTATTCTTTTATTTTATATTATATTCTTTTCTATTCCTTTATTTTCTATTCTCTTCGGTAATTCGAATTCTATTTGAATTTGGATTTCGTCGGAAATTTTGGTTCATCATATTTGTTTAAATTCATTAATTATTGTAATTCAGAAATTCAGATACATCCAAATTTCAGAATAACAAACAATTTTCCCCTGAATTTCAATTTGAAGTGAAACGAGCCGCCCATGTCCTTTACTAAATAAATGTGAATGCAGACACAGAATAGGTCAGGATGATGAGTATGTCTATAGGACAGGGAATCCTCGCAGTGAGGATGGATCAGATCAGAAAGATATGGTTAGTATTGTACCCTTTAAATAAACAGGCAAACAAAAGATCCACAGTAACTCCCCGAGTAAACACCAAAATAACAAGAGTGACCAATTATGGTCTATGGCTGCAGGTCCTTCTGCCAAAACTGCACCACATAGAAGGTTCCAGAGTTCCCCCAACTACCGGCAATTATTTTGGTATTATCGGTAATAAATCTCCATGTGATGTTGGTGGATTTTAACGTCACAATGTTACCAGAAGATTAAAATGAGGGCTTCAGATTTTAGAACTGAGAGTCGGTTGTCATTCAATCTCCCCGATCTCACCCTCTGGAAATAATAATTATAATTACCGTATTTATCGGCATTTAACACGCGCCGGCGTATAACACGCACCCCAAGTTTAGGAGGGAATTTTAAGGAAAAAAAACTTTTAGGAGGGAAGTTTAAGGAAAAAAAACTTACATTAAAATGCCCATCAATGCAGCCTTATAGGTCCATCTGCAGCCTTTTCAGTGTCAGTGCAGCCTTGCCCTAGTGCAGTCTTGTCAGTGCAGCCTTGTCAGTGCAGCTTTGTCAGTGCAGCTTTGTCAGTGCAGCCTTGTCAGTGCAGCTTTGCCCCAGTACAGGTGCAGCCTTGTCAGTGCAGCTTTGCCCCAGTGCAGGTGCAGCCTTGCCCCAGTGCAGCTTTGTTAGTGCAGGTTTGCCCCAGTCCAGCCATGTCAGTGCAGCTTTGTGCACTTGGTGTAGATTTAAATATGGCGCCGAGACTGCAGGGAGCCGGGATACACATATCCAAGTGTTCTTGGCTTTTTTCGGCGCCACTCACAGTCACGCCCAGTCCCACCCAGTCCCGCCCTATGATGGACATAACACAGGTCCAGGGGCGGGACTGGGCGTGACGGCGGCACCAAAAAAGCCGAGAACACTCGGGTATGTGTTTCTCTGCTCCCTGCAGTCTCGGCGCCATATTTAAATCTACCCACGGATGTGTATGTCGGCGGCGACCGCGGCAATTGCCGCAATCGCTCCGATGACACAGAAATCGGCAGGGATTGGCCTATAACACGCACCCACGATTTTCCCCTGATTTTCAGGGGAAAAAAGTGCGTGTTATATGCCGATAAATACGGTATATGATGATTGAACTTTCCATCAATAGCCCGGGGGGACATCTTCCTGACCTTTCACAAAGTTTACTCCCAATAAGTTGATAATTACTCCTCCCTGTAATCGTGGGAAGAGGACCGGCCACCACAAAGATGGTTATTCAAAGACCCAAAGGTTGTACAATCAGATTACATAGTGTATGGTCTCGCTGAAAGGAATCTTTCTGTGAGAGCTGAGAATGGTCTTCCCCATTAGGGAGATTCCTCCTCTATATTTCCCCTGGTGACCATGATCATTGAAAGTAACTTTGCAAAATTTTGGGTTGTCACCAGAACAGGAATAGAGGGGAAATCTTCCAATGGGGCCACCGAGGATATTCTCTCACATCCTGTTTTGGATATGGAACAGGAAGTGAAGGGAAATCTTACCAATAGGATGTAGCCCCTCCCCCTTATTTTATCCAAAAACATAACAGAAATACGGTAATTATAATTATTATTTCCAGAGGGTGAGATCAGGGAGATTGAATGACAACCGACTCTCAGTTCTGAAATCTGAAGCCCTCATTTTAATCTTCTGGTAACATTGTGACGTTAAAATCCACCAACATCACATGGAGATTTATTACCGATAATACCAAAATAATTGCCGGTAGTTGGGGGAACTCTGGAACCTTCTATGTGGTGCAGTTTTGGCAGAAGGACCTACAGCCATAGACCATAATTGGTCACTCTTGTTATTTTGGTGTTTACTCGGGGAGTTACTGTGGATCATTTTTTTCCTGTTTATTTAAAGGGTACAATACTAACCATATCTTTCTGATCTGATCCATCCTCACTGCGAAGATTCCCTGTCCTATAGACATACTCATCATCTTGACCTATTCTGTGTCTGCATTCACATTTATTTAGTAAAGGATATGGGCGGCTCGTTTCACCCCGAATTGAAATTCGGGGGTAAATTGTTTGTTATTCTGAAATTTGGATGTATCTGAATTTCTGAATTACAATAATTAATGAATTTAAACAAATATGATGAACCAAAATTTCCGACAAAATCCAAATTCAAATAGAATTCGAATTACCGAAGAGAATATAAAATAAAGGAATAGAAAAGAATATAATATAAAATAAAAGAATAGAATATAATAGAGTAAAACAGAGCAGAATACAAAATAAAAGAATAGAAAAAAATTGAATAGAAAAAAAGGGGACAGAATAGCAAATAAAAGAATAGAGTAAAACATCATTTGACAAAGCGATCACATGGTAAACGGCCACGATTAGCGGCCATTTACCATGATCCGTGATGCACCGGGTCCTCTAGACCCAGCAGTCACGGATGTTCTCGGGTGCGCGCAAGAGCAGGATTCTGGGAGGATGTCACTGTATGCCCTCCCAGATTTATCCAACCGCCCTGCAGCCGTCATTTGGTTATGGGCCGGTTGGTAACTGGTTAAACCCAAACACAAATTTATTACACAGGTTATATGGCTGATTAAGGTGGTAATTAAACTCACTTGGTGCCTTATCTACAATTAATTAGCCACAGAACCCGTGTAATTCAAAGGTGTTGAGGTTTAAAGTGATGAGGTGGCAACTCTACCCGTGATATGTCATATGATGCAGCCCCCACACTCCAGGTAAAACCCAGATGTGGCAAAAGAAAAGACACCAACACTGGAACACAAGCCAACTGGAAGTCAATCGACCCAAACCAAGCTCTCTTATTCTCCTGCTTGTTCTGTAGACCATGGTGTTTAGATGAGCTGTTCGGGCCAAGCATCAGTTCAGCTCAAACATCGCCCTTTCGGGTGTTTGCATTTTCTCCTGCCGAGTGGCCCTCAATGAACTTGCATGCCACACAGTGAGTTTTTAACAGCTCTGATTGGCGGAAGCAATTCACCTGACCAGCGGTCAGGTGCAAGGCTTTGCCCAGTCAGGGCAAAGAGCACCGTGAGAGCTCTGATTGGGCAAAGTTATGACTTGTTGGTAGGAATGGGGTATTCTAACAACATAAAAACAAAAGCCTGGAGACGCTAGCTCTCTTCGGCTCACAGTCTAGATGAGACATGATAACATAAGGGCTGTCTAGGGAATGTATCTGTATTATCTATATAACTCTTCTCTTCTCTCTCACTTTTTTCTATCCTAGGTAATAACTTGATATCATGTGTATGACCATTATAGCAATATTTTGTATCATTGGTAACATCGTTGTTTTTAAGGTTGTATCAGTTATGTTATAGTTTCTAAGTTTCTTTTCTGTACAATAGTAAGTTTAAATAAATTAGATTGTTATCCTTTTCACACAATTATCATTCATTATTAATTTCATGGGTTGATTCATATAGATAAAAGGTTTTAATCACTTATGTATCATTAAGAATATAAGTGAGGTAGGTAAACATAGCCTTGTCAGTACCTACCTTTCCTCATTACCAGGGGGAGTACCTACCTTTCCTCATTACCAGGGGGAGTACCTACCTTTCCTCATTACCAGGGGGAGTACCTACCTTTCCTCATTATACAAGGGGAGTACCTACCTTTCCTCATTATACAAGGGGAGTACCTACCTCTCCTCATTACCAGGAGGAGTACCTACCTTTCCTCATTACCAGGGGGAGTACCTACCTTTCCTCATTACCAGGGGGAGTACCTACCTTTCCTCATTGCTGAGGACAATAATACAATTGTTATTAATATAAGGCATAGAAAACTGTGACTGCGGGGGAGGGGACAATAGAGTGTAAGCTCCTCTGGTTCAGAGTCTGATGTGATTGGCTCAGTGATCTCTGTACAGCACTGTGGTATGGAGGACTTTTGATTTATTGAATCAAAACCAAGACAGAAAATTAGAATACATCAAATTTGTGAGGTTTCTGATGCAACACATCGCCACATTAAATCACCCTTAAACCCAAAAGTGAGGCCGGCTACGGAAGGTGCCGCTACGTCTCCCGGCATCAACCAAATCCACCGTATAAAATACAAAGGAATGAAAATTAATAATGAATGAAAATTACAAATTCAATAAAGGAGAACTAAAGGCAAAACCTTTTCTGTTATGTTTTTGGATAAAATAAGGGGGAGGGGCTACATCCTATTGGTAAGATTTCCCTTCACTTCCTGTTCCATATCCAAAACAGGATGTGAGAGAATATCCTCGGTGGCCCCATTGGAAGATTTCCCCTCTATTCCTGTTCTGGTGACAACCCAAAATTTTGCAAAGTTACTTTCAATGATCATGGTCACCAGGGCAAATATAGAGGAGGAATCTCCCTAAAGGGGAAGACCATTCTCAGCTCTCACAGAAAGATTCCGGCCTCACTTTTGGGTTTAAGGGTGATTTAATGTGGCGATGTGTTGCATTGGAAACCTCACAAATTTGATGTATTCTAATTTTCTGTCTTGGTTTTGATTCAATAAATCAAAAGTCCTCCAAATCAAATTCTGACCCTGAGAAGACACAAAGTATCATTCCTCCAATATACAGAATACACAACATTACATTGCACCCTTTTCATCCACCGAGCCTGGGAACTGCAAAATAGAAAGGGCGCTTCTCTGCTGAGTTCACCTGGGGCCCCAGAACAATGAAACCCTGACACTTGGGGGGCCCCAGAACAATGACACCCTGACACTTGGGGGGCCCCAGAACAATGACACCCTGACACTTGGGGGGCCCCAGAACAAGGACACACTGACACTTAGGGGGCCATATTATAATGTAAAATGATTTTCTTACTTTGAGGGTCTTTGGAGTATTCATATATACCGTCAGCTCATTTGTATTCATAGTTTTCATATTTCCTTCCTTGTTTGTGATCTTATTAAATTCTTCCACCAAACTCTGTATATCCCTCTCCAGCAACAGGGCCTGTACAAACATATGAGGAGGTTCCATCATCTGATCTCCAACCTCCCCATCCACTAATATTATTATTATACATTTATATAGTGCTGACATATACCACAGTGCTATACAGAGATCACTAAACCAATCACATCAGACTCTGAACCAGAGGAGCTTACACTCTATTGTCCCCTTCCCCGCAGTCACAGTTTTCTATGCCTCCTATTAATAACAATTGTATTATTGTCCTCAGCAATGAGAAAAGGTAGGTACTCCCCCTGGTAATGAGGAAAGGTAGGTGCTCCCCCTGGTAATGAGGAAAGGTAGGTACTCCCCTGGTAATGAGGAAAGGTAGGTACTCCTTCAGGTAATGAGGAGAGGTAGGTACTCCTCCTGGTAATGAGGAGAGGTAGGTACTCCCCTTGTATAATGAGGAAAGGTAGGTACTCCCCTTGTATAATGAGGAAAGGTAGGTACTCCCCCTGGTAATGAGGAGAGGTAGGTACTGACAAGGCTATGGTTACCTACCTCACTTACATACTTAATGATACATAAGTGATTAAAACCTTTTATCTATATGAATCAACCCATGAAATTAAGGATGAATGATAATTGTGCGAAAAGGATAACAATCTAATTTATTTAAACTTACTATTGTACAGAAGAGAAACTTAGAAACTATAACATAACTGATACAACCTTAAAAACAACGATGTTACCAATGATACAAAATATTGCTATAATGGTCATACACATGATATCAAGTTATTACCTAGGATAGAAAAAAGTGAGAGAGAAGAGAAGAGTTATATAGATAATACAGATACATTCCCTAGACAGCCCTTATGTTATCATGTCTTATCTCTAGACCGTGAGCCGAAGAGAGCTAGTGTCTCTAGGCTTTTGATTTTATGTTGGTAGAATACCCCATTCCTACCAACAAGTCATAACTTTGCCCAATCAGAGCTCTCACGGTGCTCTTTGCCCTGACTGGGCAAAGCCTTGCACCTGACCGCTGGTCAGGTGAATTGCTTCCGCCAATCAGAGCTGTTAAAAACGCACTGTGCGGCATGCAAGTTCATTGAGGGCCACTCGGCAGGAGAAAATGCAAACACCCGAAAGGGCGATGTTTGAGCTGAACTGATGCTTGGCCCGAACAGCTCATCTAAACACCATGGTCTACAGAACAAGCAGGAGAATGAGAGAGCTTGGTAAGGGTCGATTGACTTCCAGTTGGCTTGTGTTCCAGTGTTGGTGTCTTTTCTTTTGCCACATCTGGGTTTTACCTGGAGTGTGGTGGCTGCATCATATGACATATCACGGGTAGAGTTGCCACCTCATCTCTTTAAACCTCAACACCTTTGAATTACACAGGTTCTGTGGCTAATTAATTGTAGATAAGGAACCAAGTGAGTTTAATTACCACCTTAATCAGCCACATAACCTGTGTAATAAATATGTGTTTGGGTTTAACCAGTTACCAACCGGCCCATAACCAAATGACGGCTGCAGGGCGGTTGGATAAATCTGGGAGGGCATCCAGTGACATCCTCCCAGAATCCTGCTCTTGCGTGCCCCCTGGGGCGCGCACCTCGAGAACATCCATGACAGCTGGGTCTAGAGGACCCGGTGCATCATGGATCATGGTAAATGGCTGCTAATCGTGGCCGTTTACCATGTGATCGCTTTGTCAAATGATGTTTTGGAGTTCTATGTAATTTTGAGGTTCTACCTGTAATGTAAGGCATGTTAGGGTCTTAAGAAATTAGATAGGCTGTCAGTAATTCAGGTTTTCAGATATTGGCACCATAGTTTTTGGACTCTATAACTTTCACAAAGACAAAATGTAATATACACCGATTTGGGTTATTTTTACCAAAGATATGTATCGGTATAAATTTTGGCCAAAATATATGAAGAAAAATTACTAATTTGCAAAATTTTATAACAGAAACGAAGAAAAATGTATTTTTTTACAGAATTTTCGGTCTTTTTTCTTTTATAGCACAAAAAATAAAGAACCCAGGGGTAATTAAATACCACCAAAAGAAAGCTCTATTTCATATAGGACAAAAATTTCATATATGTACAGTGTTGCATGACTGAGTAATTGTCATTCAAAATGTGAGAGCACCGAAAGCTGAAAATTGGTCTGGTTATTAGAGGGGTTTAAGTACCCAGTGGTCAAGTGATTAAAGGGATGAGGCGGCAACCATAATCATGGGACTGCATCCTCTATTTGAAATCAAGTGGGACGTTGTGTCAGTGCTTGAGCATGGAGTCCATGTTCCTCTAGAACTTTTGTGCCTGCAGTTCCCCTAAAAAGGTACTGAAGCGTTCCTCTACAACTGTAAGACCTTTAAACCTCCGTATCCCCTGCAACTTCCACTAATCTACACAGCAGTCCCTTTTGAGCCTTGGCATCCCCATCTGCCATCCATTCTCTGCAGCACCACCTCTGTACCTGCAGTCTCCACTACATCCACAGTCTGAACCTGGGCTGCACCCAATACCAGGGCAAGACCTTCTAGAACTCAAGAAAAATGAAGCCAAAATGTGCAGTGTTGAGTAGAGCTGCACAATTAATCGTCAAGAATCGTTATCGTGATCTTGACTAAAGTGTTTTACAATTCTTTCCTGACGCCTCCATGGCAGCACACACTGGGTTGTGACTCCGCCCCCACAACCTGACAGGATTGGTTAGCTATAAATTTGAAGGGGAGACACCCCGCTGCATTCTCTTTTTTATCCTCACCTGACAGATTGGGATAAGCAAGCTTGCTCCTGTTGTCAAGATTAAAGAAAAAGCCTCTTACCGCACTCGCCCCAGCAGGTTCAAGCCTCTCCTGTTTGGAGGTCCCTCCTGTACAGTCTCTAAAGGAGCTTCTATGGAGGGAACCCCCGGTCTGGTGGTCTCAGGGGGCATCTGGCACAGTAAGCTTTAAAGAAGCTTCATATTTTGCAGTGGCCTCCTTTCTTTTTTTGCCTGTACCTTTGTTTCTGTTGATATGGGTATGTTTCTCCTGCTTAGGGGGCTTGCTGGCACTTGCTGTCCACCGATGTGGAACGTCATGGCCGCCGACACTGCCTCCTCTGCTCTGCAATTGGCCTCAGGGCTAGGTTCTGCCTTGGGAAGGTTATGCCCTTCTCCAAGATGGCGTCGAGGCGTTCAGGATGCTCTGCGCATGCGCAGGAGCGTCATTTTGCCGCAACGGCGGTGCCAAATTTAAAAACACAGGCATTTCTGTGTTTTCTTGCTGAGGATTCTTACAAATAGCTGGATTTTGCCTTGCGACACACTGATTTGCCAGAAAACAACTCAGCAATCCCAGGTAAGTTGAATCATCTGATTTAGACTGTCTACAGCCTTAAAAAAAAAAAAAAAAGTAAAAAGTAAGGGAATTTAAAAAAAAAAAAATTTTTTTTTCCCTTATTGCTCTTCAGTCTTACTGTCACTATCACTATGGAGACCACTGCCCGCGCAGACCACCATCAGCAAACTAGGTAAGAGGCCATCCATCATTGATAAGTATTGAAGAAGGGGAGAGAAAAAGAGAGCCAACCACTAATGCTGCATTTTTGGTAGCCCTACCAGGTCAAGAGCCGCAAGTTCCAGGCGTGAAGGGAGATCAAGTCATGCATCAAGCAAAAAGTCTCGCAGAAGCCGTTCAAGATCTTCTTCCCACCACCGAAGACATAGCCGCTCATGTCACAGCCGCTCAAGATGCAGCCGCTCCCGCTCAAGATGCAGACGGTCACCTTCATCGCACCGCCAGAGCCGCCACACCCGTCCTGCAGCAAATGCTTGCTGGGTATGCGGTGCGCCAGCCTTGCCAGATAAACTAGTCTGCAGATCCTGCTTCAATGAAGCAGCAAAGGACAAAGAACTAGACGCAAGAGTGGCTACAGAGCTCATAAGAGAATCTGTGCGGGAATCCATAAGGGAGACAACGGTACCACTAATGGATAGGCCTACGCCCAGCACATCGGTAGCGGATGACCATCAACCCCAGGCATCAGAACCCTCCTCAGGAGATGAGAATCAGGACATGTCAGCAGGTTTTGATTTCTTCCTTTGTACAGCCTTTCGCAAAGTCAGTTAAAGAAGCGATAGGCTGGGAAGAAGATAAAGTGGAACCGCAGAAAGTTCAGAAATATTTCCCAAATTTAAGGAAAGAACCAGAGAATTTTCCTTTTATAGGTGAACTAGAGGATCTAATTAAAGATGAGTTGGAAAGATCTGATAAACGGACCAGTCTCACCAACAGACTGACAAAGATGTATCCTCTGAAGGAGTCAAAAGTCAATTCATTGATGAACGCCCCAGTAGTTGACTCCTCCTTGATGCGTATTGCATGGCATGTCACTCTGCCTATTGAAGATGCGGTTTCCTTTCGGGATGTTCTGGATCGGAAATTGGATCTGGAACTAAAGAAAGCATACTCCACTGCTGGGGGCACGTGCAGACCAGCAATTACCACAGCAGCAGTGGCTAAAGCCATATTGGGCAACCAGGGTGGAGAAAGATCTGCAAGACGGTACTGAAATAGACAAAGTGATATCTTCTCTCCAGGAGATCACGTTGGCAGGTGACTTCATGGCAGAAGCTTCAGTGGATATTATAAGATCCTCAGCGAGATCAATGCTAGCCTCAGTCACGGCAAGAAGGGCCCTGTAGCTGAAACCATGGATGGCTGATACTGCATCTAAAACAAACTGGTGCAGAATTCCATATGATGTCTCAAACCTGTTTGGGTCTAAATTAGACACCGCTATCTCGAAGGTAACAGGAGGGAAGTCGGGATTAATTCCCTAAGACAGGAGATCCAAGGCCCAAAAGGATCCGTCCTTCAGGCGCAACCTTCCTGAGAAATATAGCGAAGCTAGATCCTACCGTCCCCGTAGGGAGTTTAGAAGAGACTGGAAAAACACAAGACCTTCCTTCCTAAGGATGCAGAAGCCCAAGCCCACCCCGGCAGGGGAGCAGCAGAAGTCTTTTTGAAGGTTAGCCTGCCCACCCAGTACAGGTGGGCGCCAGGCTCAAGGACTTCATACAGATTTGGTCAAGCCATATAAAGGACCCGTGGACTCTTTCCACAATCAAATTTGGACACAAGTGGAAGTTTATGGGAAAACTTCCGAAAAATCACTTCTAATCAATAAGACTGCCATCTTCACTAATCAAGAGGAAGTTACTATTAAAATATATAGTGGAATTGAAGGAGAAAGGGGCGATCCTGGAGGTTCCATCAGATCAAAAGGGGAGGGGGTTCTATTCTCCACTATTTTTGGTAAAGAAAAAGACCAGAGACTTACGCCCTGTATTGGATTTAAAAAATCTCAACAGGAACATAAAAGTAGAGGCCTTCAAAATGGAGAGTCTGCAGTCCATACTTCTGGCAGTGAACCTGGGCAACTGGATGCTCTCAGTAGATTTATCGGATGCTTATCTACATATTCCAATTCATCCCGCCTTTCAAAAATTCCTCCGATTCGCCATCAACAAAAGCCACTTCCAATTCCAGTGCCTTCCTTTCTGCATCTTGTCGGCTCCCAGGACATTCACCAAGGTCCTCCTACCCTTGGTTGCATTCCTCAGGGAAAAGGGTCTGCGAGTCCACCATTATTTGGACGACATCCTGCTCTTGGCAGAAGATAGAGAAACCTTGCTATGTCATCAGAGAATCTTACTCACGACTCTCCATGACTTCCGTTGGCTAGTCAACTGGAAAAAGAGCAGTCTACAACCTACACAAAACATGGTATTCCTGGGAGCGGATCTGAACACCAAATTGAACACGGTACAACTCCCTCAGGAGAAGATTCAGCCTCTAGTACAGAAGATGCAGAGATTACTATCAGCGAGGCATCTTCCAGCCAGAACCTGCTTGAGTGTGCTAGGGTCCATGGCTGCAACCCTGCCCATGGTGCAGTGGTCACAATGGCACAGGAGAGTCTTGCAAAACTCCTTTCTGTGCCAGTGGGATGGAGTATCGATGCGTCAGACCATTACCATCTCCAGACCAATGAAGCAATCAGTATGGTGGTGGACACACTTGACCAACCTCAGGAAATACAAGCTGATAGTTCCCCCAGATCCGATAATAGTCACTTCGGATGCCTATCAGAGCGGCTGGGGAGCTCACTGTCAAGATCAGGCAGCACAGGGCCGATGGCAGTTCCGGGTCCAGGATATAGTATCGAATGTACTGGAACTCAGGGCAGCCTTCCAGGCCCTCATGGCATTTTCACCCATCCTCAGAGGAAAGAATGTGCTTATTCGGATGGACAACAAGGTGGCAGTGTCCTACATCCAGAAGCAAGGGGGTACCAAGAGTCTCACACTGATGAAGGAAGTCCATCCTATCTTGGAATGGGCACAGGCACACCTAGCAGACTTAAAAGCAATATATGTTCCTGCGGCACAGAACATGTTAGCCGATTACCTGAGTCCTACCTGAGTTCGAACAACGAATGGTCTCTGAGTGTCCAAGCCTTTTCTCTTCTTACAGAGACATGGGGAGTGCCAGAGATCGACTTAGCAGCTACTCCTGCGAATACGAAGTGTCAGAGGTTTCTGTCCAGAGCATCTTTCCCTTCAGCCGAAGGAATAGGTTGTCTAATTCACCCATGGAACTTCAAGTTGGGGTACATATTCCCGCCAACTCCGTTAATTGTGAGATTCCTGTCCAGGCTTCGGAGATCTTCAGCCACGGTAATCGCGGTAACCCCT
Organism: Aquarana catesbeiana; assembly: GCA_037953035.1. NCBI lineage: Eukaryota > Metazoa > Chordata > Amphibia > Anura > Ranidae > Aquarana > Aquarana catesbeiana. The sequence continues at coordinate 109,964 of JBBHAA010001967.1, forward strand.
CTTTGGCTGAGAAGACCATGGTTCACGACCCTATTGCAGCTCAGCCTTCAACCTCCAATCCTTCTTCCGGTAACTCCGGACTTGCTATTTCAAGGCCAATTTCTACATCCAGCTCCAGCGAGGTTGCATCTGACGGCATGGAAGTTGAAAGGGTTAGGTTAAGGGAACAAGGCTGCTCACAGGAAGTAATATCAACTCTGATGCAAGCCAGGAGTTCCTCCAGTCAGGAATCAACAAAGGTCCAAGTTCAAGTACCCTTAAGGTACAAGTATCCGCCTTGTCGGCCAAAACAGGCACCAGATGGGCATTACATCCGCTGGTTATCCAATTCCTAAGAGCCTGCCTAAAAATCAAACCTCCTAAGAAACCAGTTTTTCCATCATGGGATCTCTCAGTAGTTCTTGATGCCTTCACCAATCCTCCTTTTACTCCATCTGAATCAATATCTCTGTGGGATCTGACTTTAAAACTGTCTTTTCTCATTGCAATTACATCAGCAAAGAGGGTATCTGAAATCCAAGCACTGATGGCATCAGAACCTTACTTAGTATTCTTCCCTGATAAGGTAGTACTAAGATCTTCAGACCACTTCATCCCGAAGGTAGCAACTTCCTTCCACTACAAATAAGATATTGTCTTACCATCCTTCACTAATGATCAGGGTGAACCTCATTAAAACTACTTAAACTACCATCATTAGTTACCTGGCGGCTACAAATTCGTTTAGGAAGACGGATACCCTCATGGTCATTCCACATGGAAACAGACGAGGTCAAGCGGCTACTTCATGCACTATCGCCTCCTGGTTAGTCAAGTCCATCAAGAAGGCATACTCCATGCATCATATGGCAATTCCTGAAGGCATCAGGGCTCACTCGACCAGGGCAGTGGCTACCTCCTGGGCAGCGTATTGCAGGGTTTCACCGGAGACGATTTGCACAGCAGCAACTTGGTCCTCCAGACATACTTTCATTTCTCACTATAGAGTAGATTCTGCTCACTTGGCTATGGCAGACTTTGGTAGATCTGTTGTTAGAGCCAACTCTTCCACATTATAAGGAATAAATATTATTTTCTTGCACCCACCCGACTGGCGAGTTATTTCCCAGTGTGTGCTGCCATGGAGGCGTCAGGAAAACGGAAAATTGTATACTCACCTTTCCTCAATTTTCCTTTCCTGACGCCTCTCCATGGCAGCTCACAGATTCCCACCCCGTTTTATGGTGATATATTTACAGAGAATGCAGAGGGGTGTCCCCCCTTCAAATTTATAGCTAACCAATCCTGTCAGGTTGTGGGGGCGGAGTCACAACCCAGTGTGTGCTGTCATGGGGAGGCGTCAGGAAAGGAAAATTACAGAAAGGTGAGTATACAATTTTCTGTTTTCTATGCAAAGAATTCTCTCTGCTCTTCTGAAGCCACAGCTCTCAAAAGAAAGGAAGAGAAAAACCGGGCAGTCTGCCAAGAAACAAAACATTCTTTATCAGTTGAACTTAAGTATAAACATTGTAACAATTTGTCAATGGAACAGACTTCCTGTGTAAATGAAAAAAGTTTAACCACTTAAACACTAAACCTTTTTCTGACATTTGTTTGATTCAATTACATTTTTTTTTCTAGAAAATTACTTATAACACCCAAACATATATATTTTTTTAGTAGACACCCTAGAGAATAAAATGGTGGTTGTTGCAATATTTTATGTCACACTATATTTGCGCAGCAGTCTTTCAAATGCAAATTTTTAAATGAAAATATTACTTTAATGAATTAAAAAAAAAATCTAATCAGTAAAGTTAGCCCTTTTTTTGTATAATGTGAAAGATTTTACGTTGTGAGAATCGTGATCTTTTTATTCTAAGCAAAAAAATTGTGATTTTCATTTTGGCCAGAATTGTGCAGCTCTAATGTTGAGGCAGGCGAAGCTTTATATTTGCACCTAGAGTAGCCTGGACGGCACAGGGAACATAATTGGCCACCACTGTCCACCAGGCCTAGTCTTGACAATTTCCGGTCCATGGAAAACCAAATAGAAAAGGGAAAAAGATGTGACACGGTTCCACCAGTGTTGTTTAGCTATCAGGAGCTTTGGGAAGCCAGGTTTTCATTAACATTATTGGAACCAATTTTGGTTTTATCTGTAAACTAGTTATAACTCATAAAAAGTGCAAATTGTTTTCTTTTGTAAAGTGACTAGAATGAGGTCTGTGGTACAGATTCTGGTTCTGTCTATTTTTGTTATGTGACAGATCACTGTGCTGGTTCTGTTCCCCCAATGCCTATTATGACTAAATCTCAATCATGTAACTATGATAGACCACCCCCATCCCGTCCTGCAGATATACAAGCCTTCTCCGTCTCACTGATAGGGACTACAAGGATTACACCGGGACTACACCGTATGACATCAGCCTAATGAGGATGTTTTTTTACTCGGGATGTATGATTTTAGCAAATGGGCTCAATAAATCTTTATATGAGCATCTTGCTGTACCCAAAGGTCTACCGCCTGCTCCTGTTCTCCATTCCACAAGATAAATAAAACCAGTACTTACTGGGAATTAATGAATTGTTCTGTCTGCTCTTCCAATAATGAATGCAGTAGATGCGGGACCTCAGGCGAGTTCTGAACAATCGGTGATCTTTACCTGAACAAACTAATAGTCACAGTACAGGCCGGCCTCACAGTACATCTCATCCTCATTGAACTGTTTATCTGCGTTTGTCAACATCAACGTCACACCACACGCCGATGTTTGTCTTTAACCCGTAATGTGGCCTGTACATAACAGAATGCATCTAAAAACCCAAGAGAATACGGGGCATTACATTAACAAAAGGTTATAAGCCCTGTCACTTGGGGGTCCCAGAACCATGATACCTGGACACTTGGGGGTCCCAGAACAATGACACCCTGACACTTGGGGGTCCCAGAACAATGACACCCTGACACTTGGGAGTCCCAGAACAATGACACCCGGACACTCAGGAATATTGGTATTGGATTATAGTCATTGGTATTCTATAGATATATTGATGCAGAAAACAGAAACACAGAAGTATTAACCACTTAAGCCCCAGACCATTTTGCTGGCCAAAGACCAGAGCACTTTTTGCGATTCGGCGCTGCATTGCTTTAACTGACAATTGAATTGCGAGGTCATACGACGTGGCTCCCAAACAAAATTGACGTCCTTTTTTTCCACAAATAGAGCTTTCTTTTGGTGGTGTTTGATCACCTCTGCGTTTTTTTATTTTTTGTGCTATAAACAAAAATAGAGCGACAATTGTGAAAAAAAAACTTTTACTTTTTGCTATAATAAATATCCTCAAAAACATATATAAAAAAACATTTTTTTCCTCAGTTTAGGCCAATACGTATTCTTCTACATATTTTTGGTAAAAAAAAAGCAATAAGCGATCAGTGTTATAAAATTGCATTGATTACTGTAAAAATGACACTGGCAGTGAAGGGGTTAACCACTAGGGAGTTAGGGAGGGGGTAAGTGTGTCCTGGGGAGTGTTTCTAACTGTTAGGGGGATGGGCTATGAACGGCACTTCACTGATCATAGTTCCCGATCACAGGGAGCTATGACCAGTGTCCTGTCACTAGGCAGAAAGGGGAGATGCTTGTTTACATTAGCATCTCCCTGTTCTTCAGCATCGTGAGATGATCGCGGGTATCCCCGCAGCGATCGAGTCAGCGGGACCCGCGATCCGACTCACGGAGATCCCGGGAGGGTCACGCGCATGCCGCTGGCGGCGCACACGTGACTACATGGCAGAAAATTCAAAGGGACGTACCTGTATGCATGTACCTGATGTATATGTACATGCGGCTGTCGGCAAGTGGTTAAAGGATAAATTTCTAGTTTATTGAGACGTCAGTCTTTGTACAAGGGTCTCCTCCATGGCGGTGGAATGAACAGTCGGAGTTCCTCAGCTGCTCTCGCAGGAGAAGGTGTTGCAGGCCACGGTCAAAGAAGCCACCAAGATGACAAACTCCTGAAAGTCCACCTCCCCATCTCCGTTCTCATCCAGATCCTTCAGGATCCTGTCCATGGAGGTGGCGTCTTTCTGTTCCTAGAGAAGGAAGACTTAATCAACCATTATTTTTCCCCATCTCTGCCGAGTTCCTGCCTACATTACGCCGAGATTCCATTCTAGAAGAGTATCCCACAGGAAATAAAATGTAATTAGATTTGAAATTTGAGGCTTTCGTGGTAAAAATTCTACACATCTGTTTGTTTTCTTCTTTGTAGTTTGTGTATCAAGATTATGTGGTCCTCTTTAGAATTAGTCAATGCTATGCAACCCTCAATATATTTTTTAGATAATGATTTTTGAATGTCAGGTATCAGAAAGACTTTTCAGAGGGTTCCCCAATCACCAATTTGGCTGTTGATTGTGTGACTTGCTTTAGAAAGTAACTAATGTATGAGACCCATAGAGGACAAAGCACATATTTGGACCATTGCACGCACAGGAGTTAAAGGGAAACTCCACCCACAACTGGTTTCTTCCAGTTGGGAAGCAGTAAAGAAAAACCTGTTCAGCTTACGCGAGAATGAATTAATTCGTTGTGGGGTCTCAGTCAAGATAGTGTGCAGTTTGTACATTTTTTTTCTTCTAAAATATTAAAAACAATATAATTAATGTTCTTAATGGACAGCAAACACAATCCAGGTTATTATTTTGTTTATTGAACGTTCTTCTTACATAAACTGAATGTGTCCTGTGTTGGGCTACACAGGTGATAAGTACAAGAGGGTTAGTGTGAGGATTGCAGATCAGCTTAGTATTAGGGTTACAAGAAACAAAATGGAGGAAGAGGGAGCAGGCGGGACTTTTAAAGTACCAAGGGATAGAATAAGCAATCAATTCAGAAAAATATCAATTTTATTTAAACAATTCTTTAAAATCACAATAAACATTTACAAGAATAATGTATTATTTCTTTTGACATGTACAACCACTTCTTTCTCTACATGTTTCACTCAAAGGAGCTTCTTCAGGAGCTTTTTGAAAGTGTTGCATGAAGTAATATATACTATAAGAAAAACAACAATTGTAAATGATTATGTTTGAAAATTGCCATGAATAAAAATCGCATAGCAAGTCAATAGGACATGCCTATGTATATTTAATAGAAAAATATTCATACATTATACAAAATACATTTTATACAAAATAATGATGAACTGAAGATGAATGCCTACAGGATGCTTGTGTTCAAGAAGTATTCATTATTGATTCCTAAACTGAAGCCAGGATTTACAAAATGAGAAGACCTTTGGTAACCAGAGAGAGAGGATAAAATACCAACATGTTGGATATGGTTCAAAATAATAATACTAAAGAGTATAGGGTAGTGAGTAGGGCAAAAAACATTTACCTCAATTTTAGATAATGAAAAAAAATAGAACCAATTTGATCTTCCACCCCTAAAATGAGGGGATGATCTGATGATTCGGACAGTAAACAGGAGGACCGAGAATGGTGAATGCCGCTCCTTATTTTTATCCCTACAGCGCCCAGAGACGCACCCATGGCACGCTTGCTGTTGGGTTCTACTGTTTAGGGAAATAACCTGTATTATCCTATATGTAAGAAAAAAATTGGAATTCATTTATTATGTTGTTGGTAATTCCTATATAGATTTAGTGTTTCTAATCATTGTGGGAGATTAACCAAGGGGTCAGTTTGAAAGAGGGGACAGTAAAGGCAGAGCTCCAAAGAGTACTTACTAGTGTAGAGGAGGTCCCAAAAAGAATGGCTGAAGGAGGGAGAAGGCGGCGGGATGGAGAGAGAGAAAAAGAGAGAAAGATAGAAAGAGGGAAAGAGAGAGAGGCTTCGCTGTCTCCCCCCCTTCTTCCTCCTTCAGACACTCTTTTTGGGACCTCCTCTACACTAGTAAGTACTCTTTGGAACTTATACTTGTGTTTAGCCTTTCATTGTGGGGACTGAATTTCCTTGGTGTTCAGCAGTGTTGCCAACCTACCATATTGAAATTTACTGACACAACACCCAAAATTTACTGGCACCGTCAAGTTTCTACTGGCATATCCAAAAGTTACAAAATGACAGTTTTAAGTGCAAATTTCAGTATTTAGGCCACAAACAATCACAATATGCAATTAGCAAAGTGATTTAAAGTAGATATTAAGGCAAAAACATATTTCTTATTTTATTTTCGATATAGTAAGTAGCTCAGGGACAGGAATCGAGAGGGCAAGAAATTAGAATGGGCGGCACACACACATGAAATTGACTCTCAAAATGACACTGACAGCAGTGTGCAGCAACACAGATGATGATGTCACCTCACCAACATGACACGCAGTGGCGTCACTAGGGGGGTGCAGGCCGCACCCGGGTGACACCCGCCAGAGGGGTGATGCACGGCATTGGATTGAGAGAGGCGCCATGGCTCTCTCCTCTTCCTCCTTCCCCTGCGCACTCCGGTATCTCTGCTGTGGCTCCTTAGCTCCCCGCGATGTTCGGGGAGGGAGGAGGAGAAAGAATGGTGAGGCAGAGGCAGACAGCTCTGCAGTCCCATAGCTCAGTGCCCCCGCGCCCACATGTCCTCTGGGAACCCGCACTGCCTATTATTGTGATTGACAGGCAGACAAGGAGAGATGCTGGCTGCCTATCACAATTACTCCTCAGAGCCGACAGAGCCTAGATGGAGGGACATTTGTGTGGACAGAGCCACACTGATCTGAGGTCTGTAAATGTAGGGATTGGAGATATACATGGGGGGTTACATTAAGGGGATTACACAGGGAGGGTTACATTAGGGGGATTACAGGGGGGAGGGTTACAATTCAAAAGAAGTGCATTCCAGCACCAGGGTGGCTCCCGGTGATCGCATGGTGGCTGCTCAGGGGTATAATACAACTGCCAGGAGCACCCCAGGACCTAATCTTCCAGGGAACCAGGGGGAACCCGTGAGGTTCGCTGTTGGTCCTGCCATTTACTGGGTCATTTGGTGGCCCAGTGCCCAAGATGGGAAGAATCAATGGAGTGCGACATGGGTCACCGTCGCTCCATGTATGCCCATGCATTATGTGTAAGCACATTGTTTCCCTGGAAGCCCAGGTTCTGAATCTGGGGAAGCAACTGTCAGCACTGAGAAGTCCCTCCATACTAAAGGTGAGCCAGGAATGTACATGGCAGGTGCCGGCAGGGGCCAGCACAGAGGCGGGTGGAGACAAAGAGGCGCAGGCACTAGCAAAGAGTAGATGGGTGACAGTCAGGAGGGGTAGAGGGGGAAGTGCCAGAGAGGCCGATCCAGGACTGGAGCATCCCAATAAGTACGCTCCATTGAGTGTCATTGGTGAAACCAGTCAGGGACCAGCACTGCTGGAGATGAGGGACTCTCCTAGCTGCCAGGGGAAGAACTCCTCCAGTGAGAGTGGGGGGGCAGCAAAGGGAAAGGAAAGACAGATTCTGGTGGTAGGGGACTCAATTCTTAGAAGGACAGAGAGGGCAATCTGTAACCAAGACCTGAAGCGCCGAACAGTATGTTGTCTACCGGGCGCTCGGGTTCGGCACATCACGGATCTTGTGGACAGATTACTGGGAGGGGCTGGGGAAGACCCGGCTGTCATGGTGCACGTTGGCACCAATGACAAAGTCAGAGGCAGATGGAGTGTCCTAAAGAAGGATTTTAGGGACTTAGGTGCTAAATTGAGGAAAAGGACCTCCAAGGTAGTATTCTCAGGAATACTACCGGTACATCGAGCCACACCAGAGAGGCAGAGGGAGATTAGGGAAGTAAACAAGTGGCTGAAGAGCTGGTGTAGTAAGGAGGGGTTTGGGTTCCTGGAGGACTGGGCCGACTTCTCAGTCGGTAACCGGTACTATAGAAGGGACGGACTGTACCTAAATGAGGAGGGTGCAGATCTGCTGGGAATGAAGATGGCCAAAAAGTTAGAGGGGTTTTTAAACTAGGCGATGGGGGGGAGGGTCCAGAGACAGTGATAGCCAGTGCGGATGATATTCCAGAGGGTAGTGTTGGGGGCATTAGTGGTAGGTTAACCAAAGCACAAAAACACAAGGTGAATATAGTAGCAAGTCCTAGTTGCAATTTTGAAACACCCAATATGAGGACAATATGCGACCGGTCTAAACTATGTGGCATGTTCACTAATGCCAGGAGCATGGCAGACAAGATGGGTGAACTAGAGATACTGTTGTACAAGGAGGATTTGGATTTTGTGGGAATTTCAGAGACCTGGTTCAACAGCTCTCATGATTGGCTGGCAAACATTCAAGGGTATACCCTATACCGCAAGGATAGAGAGGGTAAAAAAGGGGGAGGGGTATGCCTATATATCAAGAATAATGTACAAGCGAATGTGAGAGATGACATCACTGAGGGAGGTAGAGAGGAGGTGGAATCCTTATGGGTAGAGCTCCAAAGGGATGAAGCTAAGGGGAAAATAATACTGGGAGTATGCTATAGGCCCCCAAACCTGAAGGAGGAAGTGGAGACGGATCTCCTATCACAAATTGGATTAGCAGCAAGGATGGGAAGTGTTATCATAATGGGGGATTTTAATTATCCAGACATAGACTGGGCGGAGGGAACCGCGCATTCATTTAAGGCTCGCCAGTTCCTTAATGTCTTGCAGGACAATTTTATGGGTCAGATGGTAGACGCACCAACTAGAAATAAAACATTACTGGATCTACTGATTGTAAGAAAGATAGGGGGCGCTAGATACCATAATATTCAAGTGCTCCAAAAAAATATATATATCTCCTGCATTACCAAAAAAATGGAAATGTAAGAAAGCTAGGGGGCGCTAGATACCATACTATTCAAGTGCTCTAAATAAATATATCTCCTGTGTTACCAAAAAAAAATAAAAATCATAATATTGACAAATCATAGTTAGATTACACATTGAAGTGCCCACATTAGTGAAAACATATATAGTGATTGATTGTCCACATAAAAAAGTGATTGAAGTAGTTGAAGTGATATCTTTCAATATTATCCCAATCTTGTTGCTGTAAACAAAAGGTTTTCCATCACCAAAGAAACAAAAGAAAAGGAAAACACCTCGAAGTAGTAGATATCTGTTTACCAGATACCAATGACTCCTTTAGTTAAAAAGAGAGTCACTAGCGCTTGTGCAGGGTTGTGCCTGCTCACATGGATGGCCGGACTGTGGTTGGTATTATAGGCATGGATCGTTCCCGTCAGGCTCATTCAAGATAGGATAAAGATACATAGGAAACAAAAACAGTCTCCATAGTGTAAAACCATTTATTAAAAAAGTAAACAAATTAAAAAGCCAAATGGCCGCTTACATTGGTGGGTGCCTACCCGGCACTGGGGCTGCTTGCATGTCAGGGTGACTTCGCAGTCAGAAAAAGCCTTTCATGTCTCCTCCACGCTGGCGTGCATTCCAGCTTACACAGGGGGGCAGCCAAAGGATCCGGATGTTGTTGGATGATAGGACATGTGACCACGTACCGCTCCGACGTACGTTTCGTAGTGAACGTCTTCAGGGAACATGAAAGGCTTTTTCTGACTGCAAAGTCACCCTGACATGCAAGCAGCCCCAGTGCCGGGTAGGCACCCACCAATGTAAGCGGCCATTTGGCTTTTTAATTTGTTTAATTTTTTAATAAATGGTTTTACGCTATGGAGACTGTTTTTGTTTCCTATGTATCTTTATCCTATCTTGAATGAGCCTGACGGGAACGATCCATGCCTATAATACCAACCACAGTCCGGCCATCCATGTGAGCAGGCACAACCCTGCACAAGCGCTAGTGACTCTCTTTTTAACTAAAGGAGTCATTGGTATCTGGTAAGCAGATATCTACTACTTCGAGGTGTTTTCCTTTTCTTTTGTTTCTTTGGTGATGGAAAACCTTTTGTTTACAGCAACAAGATTGGGATAATATTGAAAGATATCACTTCAACTACTTCAATCACTTTTTTATGTGGACAATCAATCACTATATATGTTTTCACTAATGTGGGCACTTCAATGTGTAATCTAACTATGATTTGTCAATATTATGATTTTTATTTAATTTTTTTTTTGGTAACACAGGAGATATATTTATTTAGAGCACTTGAATAGTATGGTATCTAGCGCCCCCTAGCTTTCTTACATTTCCATTTTTTTGGTAATGCAGGAGATATATATATTTTTTTGGAGCACTTGAATATTATGGTATCTAGCGCCCCCTATCTTTCTTACATTCCTTTTTTTGATTATCTATTTTTTTGATTATTCAAAAATTGGGGAGCAGCTTACACTGATTGTTTATATATTTCCACAATTTTTTTATTGTTGGGAATGTTTTCTTACTAGATGTACCACCAGTATATGTAATTCATATATATTATCTGCTATCGACACCACTGGCGCGAAGGTTTCTATTATTTTCTACTGGATCTACTGATTACCAACAATACAGACCTGATCACAGATGTGGAAATACGGGGCAATTTAGGTAACAGCGATCACAGGTCAATTAGTTTCAGTATAAATCACACAAATAGGAAACATAAAGGGAATACAAAGACACTGAATTTCAGGCATAAAATGGGATAAATTATTAGGAACAAAGAATACGGAGGAGAGATGGGTTTGCTTTAAGAGCATATTAAATAAGGGCATTAGCCAATGTATCCCATTGGGTAATAAATTTAAAAGAGCGAACAAAAATCCTGGATGGCTTAACTCCAATGTAAAAATGCATATAAAAGCAAAGGAGAAGGCCTTCAAAAAATACAAGGTTGAGGGATCATCCTCAGCATTCAGACTTTATAAAGAATGCAATAAGAAATGTAAGGGTGCAATTAGGACGGCTAAGATAGAACATGAAAGACACATAGTGGAGGAGAGCAAAAAAAATCCCAAGAAATTCTTTAAGTATGTAAACAGTAAAAAAGGGAGGACAGACCATATTGGCCCCATAAAGAACGAGGAAGGACATCTGGTTACAAAGGATGGGGAGATGGCAAAGGTATTGAATTTATTCTTCTCCTCAGTCTTCACGAGTGAATCGGGGGGGCTTCAGTAACCAAAACTGCAGTGTTTATCCTCATGACACAACACAGGAAGCACCTCCATGGTTAACAGAGGACGGAATTAAAATTAGACTTGAGAAACTTAACATTAATAAATCACCGGGACCAGATGGCTTGCATCCGAGGGTACTTAGGGAACTCAGTCAGGTGATTGCCAGACCGTTGTTCCTAATTTTTACAGACAGTCTATTGACTGGAATGGTACCAGCTGATTGGAGAAAAGCCAATGTAGCACCAATATTTAAAAAGGGCCCAAAAAACATCCCTGGGAATTACAGACCAGTTAGCCTAACATCAATAGTATGTAAAATTTTGGAGGGGATGATAAGGGACTATATACAAGATTTTAGTAATAAGAATGATATCATTAGCAGTAATCAGCATGGATTCATGAAGAATCGTTCTTGCCAAACCAATCTATTAACCTTCTATGAGGAGGTGAGTTGCCATCTAGATAAAGGAAGGCCCGTAGATGTGGTGTATCTGGATTTTGCAAAAGCATTTGACACAGTTCCCCATAAACGTTTACTGTACAAAATAGGGTCCGTTGGCATGGACCATAGGGTGAGTACCTGGATTGAAAACTGGCTACAAGGGCGTGTTCAGAGGGTGGTGATAAATGGGGAGTACTCAGAATGGTCAGGGGTGGGTAGTGGGTTTCCCCAGGGTTCTGTGCTGGGACCAATCCTATTTAATTTGTTTATAAACGATCTGGAGGATGGGATAAACAGTTCAATCTCTGTATTTGCAGACGATACTAAGCTAAGCAGGGCAATAACTTCTCCGCAGGATGTGGAAACCTTGCAAAAAGACCTGAACAAATTAATGGGGTGGGCGACTACATGGCAAATGAGGTTCAATGTAGAAAAATATAAAATAGTGCATTTGGGTGGCAAAAATATGAATGCAATCTATACACTGGGGGGAGAACCTCTTTGGGAATCTAGGATGGAAAAGGACCTGGGGGTCCTAGTAGATGATAGGCTCAGCAATGGCATGCAATGCCAAGCTGCTGCTAATAAGGCAAACAGAATATTGGCATGTATTAAAAGGGGGATCAACTCCAGAGATAAAACGATAATTCTCCCGCTCTACAAGACTCTGGTCCGGCCGCACCTGGAGTATGCTGTCCAGTTCTGGGCACCAGTCCTCAGGAAGGATGTACTGGAAATGGAGCGAGTACAAAGAAGGGCAACAAAGCTAATAAAGGGTCTGGAGGATCTTAGTTATGAGGAAAGGTTGCGAGCGTTGAACTTATTCTCTCTGGAGAAGAGACGCTTGAGAGGGGATATGATTTCAATTTACAAATACTGTACTGGTGACCCCACAATAGGGATAAAACTTTTTTGCAGAAGAGAGTTTAATAAGACTCGGGGCCACTCATTACAATTAGAAGAAAAGAGGTTTAACCTTAAACTACGTAGAGGGTTCTTTACTGTAAGAGCGGCAAGGATGTGGAATTCCCTTCCACAGGCGGTGGTCTCAGCGGGGAGCATTGATAGCTTCAAGAAACTATTAGATAATCACCTGAATGACCGCAACATACAGGGATATGTAAGGTAATACTGACACATAATCACACACATAGGTTGGACTTGATGGACGTGTGTCTTTTTTCAACCTCACCTACTATGTAACTATGTAACTATGTGCTGCAACCAGCCTGAATTCGCACGGGTGTGTGGTGCGGGTCAATGGATAGGAGGTGGTAACACTCCTTGACTCTGGGAGTGTCGTCACCCTCTTCCGATCGTATGGGTTGCCAAGAAAGCTGGTACCAAGGGAACAGGTCGGGCCATGTGTGTGCATGGTGATGTTAAAAATTATCCAGTGGCCTGTGTGACCCTGTGTACACCAGCAGGAACAGCTACACTAAAAGATGGGGTGGTCCCGGGATTACATCATGAGTTACTAATCGGGCAAGACTGCCCCATGTTTTGGGACTTGTATGACAAAAGCTCAAAGGTTCAGAGGTTTTCCCCCAAAAAGCAAGAACCCACAGAGGTGCTAAATAATACTGTGTGCAGGAGGTTGTTACCAAGGATCAGTACCAGGTTGCTGAACCTGCAGGAAGTGAGCCCGGTCCCCTGGAGGTGTTTGGGGGATTGAAAGCAAAAAGTACCTACATTCCATGTCTAAATTTGTGACCTCTTTAGGGTCCTTTCCCTCCTCTGAGACATGGAGGGGCTCATCCACTGAAGTCTGAGAGGTTGACACCTTGGAAGAGACCTCCACCTCCTTGGAGGTACCCACCATCACTGGCTGTTGCTCCCCTGGAGCACTGTCAGCCACATGTCTCCTCTTCCCTTCCAACTCAACAATGAGCCTCTGCAGGTAAACAATAGTCACATTGTCACCTTGACACTTGATATTACTTAGTTGCTGGGCTGTGGACAGCCCATCTGCCATGCCTGCCCCCAGAACCGTTCCTTCAGACTGGAGGGCCTCAGTCTTTACAGGGGCTAGCGTACCCTTGAGCACCGGCCATTCTGTGATCCCTCCATTGGGCATAGCAGGTGTTCTGTCCACACCTTTGTTACACATCATTGTTTCGTAATTCTTTGTCACTTGGCCTAGCGCCACAAGTGCTTCCTTGCACCAATCATCCCAGTCCCTTATGGTTCCATCACCAGTGCTCCACAGCGCTGCATCAGCTGCTCTAGAAGGCCCCACAGGAACCTGGGATTCACTAGCCAAAATAGCACACTTGTCACTTCTATCTACCTTACATTGTGACAATATTATTTTACTCTCATCAACTTGAGAGCTTGCATCCTCAACCAAGGCAATGTGCAATACCTTATTTTGACCACCTTGCTCTGGTGGTGCTACAGACACCACCAGGTTTGCACTCTCAGCTTTTGCAGGCTGAATTAACCCCTTGCCAACTGGGCTACATTTAGGGTTGTGGGGCTGCGCCCACACACTCTCACTGTGTGACTCAGTCCAACCTTGTTCCACCAGAGTAGGACCAGAGCCATCCTGGACAGCCTCTGGCTCCATCACATGGAGACCCCCTGAGACCTCCATGGACAATCATGTGCCTCTGCCTTTCACGTGAGATCTACTCTTATCATTAGTAGTTAACACATTACCAACCTCACTCTCAGATATGACATTATAAGAAATACATGTTTCAATGTCATTACAATCCACATCACCTTTACCAATAGTAAATACTTTTGTCAGCATGATCATTAGCATTCTCATTGCATGTAGACACAACTGCCATTTTTGTGGGTTGTCTATGAGCCACCATAACCTCTGAGCGACTCTTCACAGTGCTCGCTCTCTGTAAAGGGGCACTCTTACCTATTTGGGCAGCTCCATAGCTGACCTGGGAAACTCTCTGCTCCATCACTGCAAGCTCCTTGGAAGTTTCCCTGGGCAACCCTGCAGCACCTGTAACTAGGGAACATGGCACCAGCACTGCTTTGGTCACCCCTAGTTCAATTTTCCCAGCCATCTGCTGGATTATAGCAGGCACATGCAGAGTCCCCATGTCCTTTCCAGCCTCTAGCCCTGCAGCTAGTCGGGCTTTATGCTGCGCCTCCCCACTGCTCTGGGAAGCACACTGCGGCAAGTCTATGTCCATTTGTACTGCGGATCTCCCCACTGGACATACTCCCCACTTCACTGGGTTCAGTACCATAAACTATAACAGTCTTACCAGTTCCTGCAGCTGGTGTCATAGCCTTCACTTGAGTGTGATGTCTTTCATCTGTGGTGTCTCCACAGGCTGATGACCCCATGTGGTCACGGACCAACACTGCAGCCTTCCTAGACCCACTGATGCCCCCTGTAGGCAACACAAGATTCCTGTTTCTAGGGGTAACAGCAGACTTGCACTCCAAAACCGGTTGGCTATACCTCATGCAGGATGTAGACTGTTGCACCCTCCTTTCTGGGCTGACCATTTCCCCTAAGCAGCCACAACAAGAAACTTTGCATTTCTCTGTATTTCCAAAACCTAGGTCTTCCGGTGACACTTCTCCCATCTTGGAGCATTGCTGGCGGCCCATGATACGGTGGAACACTCCTCTAAAAAGGATTTCCTCTTTAAACTTGCGGTAGTCATCCCGGTCCCAATCCATCAAATGGTAAACCGACCGGAACTCTATCCATAACAAGGGTTGCAGCAATTTTGTCCACCGGTCACTAGGCAATTTTCTCCTTACAGCAACTTTTTCAAATTTTTTTCAGGAAGTCCCCAACCTCCTCTGTAGGCATCATGGGTTGCACATAGTCAGAGGCCACAATCTCAGCTCCTTTCACTGTGCCCCACTCTTTGCGATTCCGCTTGAACCATTCATTCACTGTTTCGCACATCACTAGGCCTTCTGGATTGGCCCCCTTAGGTGGAGACATCTTCTCAGGCCACTCTGAGCTCACTTCCACAGGTACAACGCCTGTATGCAACACAGTTCATCAATTTAACTCCTGTGCAATGCAGTTTGCCAGGCTGCCACACACAGCTAGCAGCAGTTCAAGAAATGACTCACTACTGGCGCAGAGAACCGGATTTCACCGTCTGTTTGCCCGCATTCGAACACCACTAGTAATATTGGGGTTTTTAGCTCAGTGGTAGATGCATCTTCACGTAGTGAGTCCACTCAGTTATCATCTTTGAGGAAATAAAACAAGAAGTGTAACCGCGCTAAAGCTTCAGAATACTCCAAGCTCAAAGCTGCACGGATATAACACCAATATCAGTGTAAAAAACATTCAAACAAACAAAAATGTGCGCTAAGAATAGTATGTGTGTGCAAACCACATTTAAAGCAATCCACATTAATATAAATCATATATTAGAGTAGCCATTGATCAAAAGAGCTGATGATAATAAAGTACAAAATGTGCTATAGTGTTAGCAAACATAAATTAATAAAGCAGCTTGTATATAAAGTGCAAGGTATACTAGAAAGCTGCCAAACTTCAACAAACGGACAGTTTGAATTGTCCCACATTCAATACAGGGTAACCCCTAAACAGTCCTGTAAAGAGTGAACCTCCTCAGCAGTGAGAAGAAATAGTCCATATTTGAATATCAGAAGGATAGGAAGTTCCATAAGCAGTGCACCACTTCAAGGGGACACCTGAAAAATTCCACAGTCAGTCAGGTCATACAGCCAAAAGGTACATGAAGAGGAAGGAGATATGTATATGTAAGTTTCCCCGTGCTCCAAAGATGTAACAGATGGACTCTTACCCGAACTGATGGACCTCCCTTCTGGCGAGGTCGTACTAGCAGGCAGACTTAGCCCTCTGCAGGGACAGTGGATGGCTCCGAGTCCTCCGATGTATCGTCTGTCTACGATCTGGAGCAAACCAATGATTCCTCCTGCGGGGGGGGTGACAGACCCACTTATATCAATGTGCAAGCAAAATGTGAAAGTGCACTGTGCTGCCCTTTACATTTAGACCCAAATGTGACCCGACCCGGGATTGGCCACAGGGTTTGTCAGGCTCAGTGGATGCTCATCCAAACGGAGTTGACAGTCAAGTGAGTGCTGCAAGAGAGTCAAACCACCCAGAGAGAGAAATAGAGGTTGAAGTTTGGCAGCTCTCTAGTATACCTTGCACTTTATATACAAGCTGCTTTATTAATTTATGTCTGCTAACACTATAGCACATTTTGCACTTTATTATCATCAGCTCTTTTGATCAATGGCTACTCTAATATATGATTTATATTAATGTGGATTGCTTTAAATGCGGTTTGCACACATATACTATTCTTAGCGCACGTTTTTGTTTGTTTATTTGAATATCATCTTTGAGGGCATGGCAGCCCATTTTTATTAACAGGAACAAAATAAAAGTTTATACACAGGATTTCCCACACAGGGGTTCTTCTCAAGTAAATTCATATAACAGAAAATGCCAAGCCTCCTGGCTCCTAGGCTTACTTTGCTGCTGAACCGACCTACTCCTGTCCTCAACAGGATTCTCCAGACCCCTGGGTTTGCTTACTGTCCCCCAGACTTCAGGAATTCCTTCAGCCCCCTTGGACTTGCTAGTCACCTCGGCTCTCCCAGCCTCCCAGACCCTTCTCTGGTCTCACAGGCCCTTGTAGTCATCCCAACCTTCCCAGTCCTTCAGACACCAAGTCCACCCTTACCAGGGATGTAGTCTCACACAGGGCAGACAGCTTTTCAGACACAGGTCTGTCTTGATACAGCAGCAAGCTGCACACACTCCACCATCCTCCACTCTCTGCTCTCACCAGCCCCGCATTATATGGGCTGTGTGTACCTGGGCACACAACCAGCTGGCTATCCATAAGACCTGGACACAGGGTTGGAGATTCCATCCCACCCAAGACTCTGAGGAATCTCCAAACTACAGAACCCCATCTAAAGATAGTAAAATCCCGAGAAAGCTGCCAGAGTAGATTTCTACTCTCAAAATAATTGCTCTGAAGCCTTGCAGTCACCTGACATGCAAACTCGGTGTCCATTTTCCATCCCTTTTCACAGAGACAGGGACTCTCACTATTACAATATATATATATATATATATATATATACACATATATATATATATATATATATATATATATATATACATATACACACATATACATCCCAGTTTTGTGCAGCTCACTGCAGGCCAATAGTATGTCTGGAAGGCCAACAAGGGGAGGCAGACAGTCACAAGCCAATAAAAGAGGGCAAGCAGGCTCTGTGTCTAGAGGCAACAGTGCTGGTCGTGGACACAGTGCATCCTCATCAGCACGTGGCCGTGGGATACACTTGGCCTTTTTTTCGGCAGCTGGCCATGTTGAGCCGCAACATGCGGAAGACTTGGTCAAGTGGATGACCAAGCCGTCCTCATCCTCCTCATCCTCTCTCACCCAGGCTCAGGGTACTTTGTCTGGCAAAGCAGCTGCCAACGCGGCCTCTTCCCTCGGCTCAATGGCATCAGTGACTCCTTCCCTAGCCCCACCATGTCCTCCTGAGGAGTCCCTCAAACTGTTTGACCACAGTGTTGGGTACATGCTCCAGGAGGATGCCCAGCATTTTGAAGGCTCTGATGATGATATTGAGCTAGATGAAGGCAGTAACGTGAGCCCAGACAGAGGGGGTGCCCAAGAAGGACAGCAATCTGGCAGTCATGTTCCCCCTGCTGCAGCATACTGCCAGGTTTGCTCCAGTGATGAGGAGGGAGGGGATGATGAGGTCACTGACTCAACGTGGGTGCCTGATAGGAGAGAGGAGGAGGAGGCACATCACCAACGAGGCAGGATGCCCTCCAGGGGCCAGCCTAAGGGCAGCACACTGATTGCATCACACCGCAGAGCTCTGCAGGGCATTGCTGTCTCTGATTGTTATTCCAAAAGTTCTTTGGTGTGGACCTTTTTTGAGATGAGTGCATTAGATCGCTCCACTGCTATTTGCAACATATGTCTCAAGCGTATCTTGCGTGGCCAAAACATCTCCCGCTTGGGCACCACATGCTTGACCAGACATATGTTGACCTGCCATGCAGTTCGTTGCCAAGCGTACCTAAAAGACCCACACCAAAGAACAAAGAGGACCTCTCCTTGCTCCTCATCAGCTGGGATCTCCAACCCCACTATACCTTCAGTCCTCTCTGAGACCTGCACTGAGAGGAACTGAGAGGAATGAAGGTGTAGAATTAGGTGTGTACCAGGCAAATTTCCCTGCCCCAGCTGCTGCACCGCAGAAAGAAGTTCGCTCCCAGCCATCCACATGCCCAGCGGTTGAATGCTAGCTTGGCAAAATTGCTAGCACTTCAACTGCTACCTATTCAGTTGGTAGACTCTGCCCCCTTCCATGAGTATGTGGAATGTGCGGTTCCTCAATGGCAGGTTGCCAAACCCCACTTTTTCTCATGGAAGGCGATTCCGGCTCTCTACCGGCATGTAGAAGGCAATGTCTTGGCCTCGCTGGACAGGGTGGTCAGCGGTAAGGTGCATATTACCACTGACTCATGGTCCAGCAGGCATGGACAGGCACGTTACCTAAGTTTCACAACGCATTGGGTGACTCTGCTGGTAGCTGGGAAGGATGCAGGACAAGGTGCAGTAGTGTTGGAGGTTGTTCCGCCACCATGCCTCCAAAATGCCACTACTGGTGATTCTGACACACCTCTCTCCTCCACCCCCTTCTCTTCTTCCTCCATGGCCTCTTTCTGTGCTTTGTCCTCAGAACCAGCAGCGCTCCGTAGGCGTCAAAGGGCTACGCAAGTATGCAGGCCTAAAAGATGCCATGCGGTGCTTGAGCTGGTGTGCTTGGGGGACAGGAGCCACACTGGGGCAGAGATTCTGTCAGCTATGCAGGGGCAGGTTCAGAGGTGGTTGACGCCACGCCAACTTAAGGCAGGAATGGTGGTTTGCGACAATGGCACCAACCTCCTCTCTGCCCTCCGAAAGGGATAAAGGACCCATGTGCCCTATTTGGCTCACGTCCTTAACTTGGTGGTGCAGTGGTTCTTGGGCAGGTACCTGGGCTTACAGGATGTCCTGAGGCAGGCCAGGAAAGTCTGTGTGCATTTCTGCCAGTCATATAATGCCAGTGCTCGGGCTGGCAGACCTCCAAAAGAAATTTAACCTGCCAAAGAACTGCCTAATCTGTGACATGCCCACCAGGTGGAACTCAACGTTGGCCATGCTGCAGCAGTTGCACACGCAGCAGAGGGCCATCAATGAGTACCTGTGCGACTATGGCACCAGGACAGGGTCAGGGGAGCTTGTTTTTTTTTCCCCTGTGCCAGTGGGCCATGATCAGGGATGCATGCACTGTCCTGTCACCATTTGAGGAGGCCCGTTCACAGTGAGGTAAAAATGATGCCTTTGGAAGGCAGACGCGCTGACGTCATTGTTTTTACCTCACTGTGAACGGGTGTATGCAGGCCAGCCGGCTGTTTCATTTCCGTACACGCTTTTTATCGTGCTTGTTTGATGTAAGTGCAATTATCCCTTGTCTTAATAAATGGTTTTATACCGATTCACACTATGGAGATTGTATCTTTTATCTCTCTGGGTTCCCCCTGCTGACCATTTGGAATAATCGGATGGAGAGTTCCTGTTTGTTTTCCCTCTGTGAAGAGATTGAAGGTGTTGTCCCCACTTAGTGGAATTTCACATATAAGCTGATATAAACCTTGCCTTTGGTAAGCGCGCATTTCTATAGGTGGATGATTTCTCACTGGGTGTTTATTGATAAACTTTTATTAATCATCATTGGTGCATTTAGTTGGCCTCAGGGATTCATCTTTTTTAAGTCATCTATTTTCATTTTTTACAATTTCAAGTCACTATTGATATTTGTTTTTTCATCTTTCCATGACTTGGTTGGGACTTAATATTACACTGTTTTTTATTTTTAATATTGTTTCGTCACATTTAATGATTATTTTTATTTTTTTATTTTTTTTTGCAGTTTGTGGTTTTATTCACATTTATGTAATCAATTTTATAGCGCTGTTCTTTTGATTATCCTGATTTTTGTATTTTTGTGTGCCTACAGCTAGAACTGCAGCTTAATTTATTGGGAAGCGTGGTAATTTTTGTTACTTTAGTAGTACATAGACCAGGAAAGATACATCAGAATGCGGGTCTATTGCCAGTTGATTCGTAGTATCCAGACCCCTGACCTGGAACATGGGGGGATATGTAGAGGGTCAGCCTGTGTTTCTCCTGAGGTTACCTGTGGGTTTTTTCTTTGTATCACGAACAGTTCCTGTGGCAGTTGTGGCTGAAATCTTTCTTGATTCTTGATCTACCTTGATCTGACCTTGATTTGCTATCAATGGATCCCCAAATGTTCCACTTCTTATTAAGTGATTGAACAGTACTGACTGGCATATTCAAGGCTTTGGATATCTTTTTATATCTTTTTCCATCTTTGTAAAGTTTCAGTACCTTGTTATGCAGGTCTTTTGACTGTTCTTTTCTGCTCTCCATGGCTTAGCGTCTAGCCTGCTTAGTGCATCCATGTGAGAGCTAACAAACTCATTGACTATTTATACACAGACACTAATTGTGATTTAAAAAGCCACAAATGTGGGAAATTAACCTTTAATTGCCATTTTTAACCCATGTGTGCCACCTTCTCTGTCTGTAACAAGGCCAAACCTTCCAGGGTATGTAAACTTTTGATCAGGCCATCTGGGTGATTTCTGTTATCATTAGGATTTAAAAAGGATCCAAAAAACTAATGTGATAATAAATGGCTTCATGTGATTACTAATGTGATGTAAAAAAAAAACTTTTTTTGGCACGATCAGTCATATTTTCCAATATTAACCACTTAAGGACCAGCCTCGTTTTGGATTTTAGGTGTTTACATGTTTAAAACAGGTTTTTCTGCTAGAAAATTACTTAGAACCCCCAAACATTATATATGGTTTTTCTTCTAACACCCTAGAGAATAAAATGGCGGTCATTGCAATTCTTTTTTTTGCACCGTATTTGCACAGCGGTCTTAAAAGCGCACTTTTTTTGAAAAAAAAAAACACTTTTTTGAATAAAAAAATAAGACAACAGTAAAGTTAGCCCAATTTTTTTTTATATTGTGAAATATAATGTTATGCCAAGTAAATTTATGCCCAACATGTCACGCTTGAAAATTGCGCCCACTCGTGGAATGGCGTCAAACTTTTACCCTCAAAAATCTCCATAGGCGACGTTTAAAAAATTCTACAAGTTGCATATTTTGTGGTACAGAGGAGGTCTAGGGATAGAATTATTGCTCTCGCTCTACCGGTCATGGCGATACCTCACATGTGTGGTTTGACCACCATTTTCATATGCGGGCGCTACTCACGTATGCGTTCGCTTCTGCGCGCGAGCTCGTCGGGACAGGGGGGGTTTAAATTTTTTTTTTTTTTTATTATTTATTTTACAATATTTTATTTATTTTTACAGTGTTTTTTTTTTTAAAAAAAATGGTGTCACTTTTATTCCTATTACAAGGAATGTAAACATCCCTTGTAATAGAAAAAAGCATGGCAGGACCTCTTAAATATGAGATCTGGGGTCAAAAAGACCTCAGATCTCATATTTACACTAAAATGCAATAAAAAAAAGTCATTTAGAAAAATGACATTTGAAAAAATGTGCCTTTGAGAGGCGTGGACGGAAGTGACGTATTGACGTCGCTTCCGCCCAGCAGTATCATGGAGACGAGTGAGCGACATCTTGGCCTCACTTGTCTCCAGACACACCACAGGATAGGACGCGATCGCCTCCGCTGCTACCAACGGCTCCGGTAAGCGGCGGAGGGCACCGGATCGCGGTGGGAGGGGGGGCCCTCTCCCGCCACCGATAAAAGTGATCTCGCGGTGAATCTGCCGCAGGGACCACTTTTATCTGACAGCCGGCCGCCACGCAAAAACGGGGATACCGGGGTTATGGCAGCTAGCTGCTGCCATAACAACGATATCCCCGTTCAAAGTTTGGTCATACATCGTCGTGCGGTGGTCTTGAAGTGGTTAATGCCAAAATTTTACAATTTCTGCCAGGGTATGCAAACATTTGAGCACAACTGTATATATTGTATATTGTCTGATACTATGGTGTGATCTCTGCTGAGTCGTTTGGGGGTGTGGCTATATTCCATTGTTCTATTGTGTCTGTCTGCCTTGGAAGAAAGTATTATGGGATGTGTATGTGTATTTGCTGTGAGGAGGGAGGGAGGAATTCCTCCAACAGCTCTCCCTGCTGATTGGACAGTCTACTCTGCCCTGAATGAAAAGGGAGGGGGGATTGTCCCGAGTGTTACCTCTGTACCTGTGTTTCAATAAACAGTTCATGTTCAGGATTTCTCCAGAGCTCCTCCCATCCTTTGGACCTCGCTACCCCAATCTGTCCGACTGTCCCCTAATCCATCTTTAGACGATCCCTGAAAACCCTTCTCTTTAAAGAAGTCTATGCTGCTTCCATCTAATTCACTGTTTCACTTTCTCCATCAGCTCATCCCCCACAGCTATTACCTTTTGTATCAATTGACGCCCCTCCTAGATTGTAAGCTCTAGTGAGCAGGGCCCTCTGATTCCTCTTGTACCAAATTGTAATGTAACTATAATGTCTGCCTTCATTTTATTAAGGGCTGCGCAAACTGTTGGTACAATATAAATCCTTTATAATAATTAGGGATGAGCTTCGTGTTCGAGTTGAACCCATGTTCGACATCGTCTGTTCGCCCGTTCATCGAATTGCGAAACGATATGGGCCCTTCGCACCAAATTCGTGTGGTGCGTCATGGCCCATAATTCACTGCGGCATCGCAGTGCATTGCTGGCTGATAATTGGCCAAGCAGGCACTATGACCCGCATGCTTGGCCAATCACAGTGCCATCTAAACAGAGAGCCGTAATTGGCCAATTGGCCAATATATATATATATATATACACTGTATTCAGTTTAGCTAGATCCGTTCCTGTTATCTTCCTACTGACAGGCAGGCTTGTCTTGTTACAGTATTTACAGCTACCTGAAGAAAATTGCTGGTGTTCTTTTGATCCTATTAGTACCAGAGTCAGGCAGCTAGACTATTTACAGTTAGTGTAGTGCGTCCTCCTCACAGTGTTCAGTTAAAGCTACAAGTTAGTTTAGTGTGACCTCTGCACATTGTTCAGCTAAAACTACAAGTTAGTGTAGTGCGTCCTCTTCACAGTGTTCAGCTAAAGCTACAAGTTAGTTTAGTGTGACCTCTGCACAGTGTTCAGCTAAAACTACAAGTTAGTGTAGTGCGTCCTCTTCACAGTGTTCAGCTAAAGCTACAAGTTAGTTTAGTGTGACCTCTGCACAGTGTTCAGCTAAAACTACAAGTTAGTGTAGTACGACCTCTGCACAGTGTTCAGCTAAAGCTACAAGTTAGTGTAGTGCGTCCTCCTCACAGTGTTCAGCTAAACCTACAAGTTAGTGTAGTGTGAGCTCTGCACAATGTTCAGCTAAAGCTACCTGTAGAAGGTTGGTGGTGTTTTCCTGATCCTATCACTACTGCAGGCAGCTAAATAAGCTACAAGTTAGTTTTTTGCGAGCTCTGCACAGTGTTCACCTAAAGCTACCTGTAGAAGGTTGGTGGTGTTTTCCTGATCCTATCACTACCGCAGGCAGCTAAATAAGCTACAAGTTAGTTTTTGGCGAGCTCTGCACAGTGTTCACCTAAAGCTACCTGTAGAAGGTTGGTGGTGTTTTCCTGATCCTATCACTACCGCAGGCAGCTAAATAAGCTACAAGTTAGTGTAGTGCGTCCTCCTCACAGTGTTCAGCTAAAACTACAAGTTAGTGTAGTGCACAGTGTTCAGCTAAAGCTACAAGTTAGGGTAGTGCATCCTCCTCACAGTGTTCAGCTAAAGCTACAAGTTAGTGTAGTGCGTCCTCCTCACAGTGTTCAGCTAAAACTACAAGTTAGAGTAGTGCGACCTCTGCACAGTGTTCAGCTAAAGCTACAAGTTAGTGTAGTGTGTCCTCTGAACAGTGTTCAGCTAAAACTACAAGTAAATGTAGTGCGACCTCTGCACAGTGTTCAGCTAAAGCTACAAGTTAGTGTAGTGCGTCCTCTGAACAGTGTTCAGCTAAAACTACAAGTTAGTGTAGTGCGACCTCTGCACAGTGTTCAACTAAAGCACAAGTTAGTGTAGTGCGTCCTCTGAACAGTGTTCAGCTAAAACTACAAGTTAGTGTAGTGCGACCTCTACACAGTGTTCAGCTAAAGCTACAAGTTAGTGTAGTGCGTCCTCTGAACAGTGTTCAGCTAAAGCTACATGTTAGTGTAGTGCGTCCTCCTCACAGTGTTCAGCTAAAACTACAAGTTAGAGTAGTGCGAGCTCTGCACAGTGTTCAGCTAAAGCTAACTGTAGAAGGTTGGTGGTGTTTTCCTGATCCTATCACTACCGCAGGCAGCTAAATAAGCTACAAGTTAGTTTTTTGCGAGCTCTGCACAGTGTTCACCTAAAGCTACCTGTAGAAGGTTGGTGGTGTTTTCCTGATCCTATCACTACCGCAGGCAGCTAAATAAGCTACAAGTTAGTGTAGTGCGTCCTCCTCACAGTGTTCAGCTAAAACTACAAGTTAGTGTAGTGCACAGTGTTCAGCTAAAGCTACAAGTTAGGGTAGTGCGTCCTCCTCACAGTGTTCAGCTAAAGCTACAAGTTAGTGTAGTGTGACCTCCTCACAGTGTTCAGCTAAAACTACAAGTTAGAGTAGTGCGACCTCTGTACAGTGTTCAGCTAAAGCTACAAGTTAGTGTAGTGCGTCCTCTCAACAGTGTTCAGCTAAAACTACAAGTTAGTGTAGTGCGACCTCTGCACAGTGTTCAGCTAAAGCTACAAGTTAGTGTAGTGCGACCTCTGCACAGTTTTCAGCTAAAGCTACAAGTTAGTGTAGTGCATCCTCCTCACAGTGTTCAGCTAAAACTACATGTTAGTGTAGTGCGAGCTCTGCACAGTGTTCAGCTAAAGCTACCTGTAGAAGGTTGGTATGTTTTCCTGATCCTATCACTATGCGACTATGGCACCAGGACAGGGTCAGGGAAGCTTTTATTTTTCCCGCGCCAGTGGGCCATGATCAGGGATGCATGCACTGTCCTGTCACCATTTGAGGAGGCCACAAGGATGTGAGCAGTGAGAGTGCATGCATCAGTGACACTGTCCCCCTTGTCTACCTGTTGGAGCACACGCTGCGTGGAATAATGGACAGGGCACTTGAGGCAGAACAGAGGCAGGAAGAGGAGGACTTTCTTAGATCTCAAGGCCCCCTTTATCCAGACAGTGTTCCTGCATGCCCGCCGATCACACAGGAATCGGAGGAGGAGGAGGAGGAGGAGGAGGATTGTGTGAGTATGGAGGTGGAGCCTGGCACTCAGCATCAGCAGCAGTCTTTAAGGGATCAGTCCCAAGAAACACATGGACTTGTACGTGGCTTGGAGGAGGTGGCTGCGGACCATGTCATCCTTAGTGACCCAGAGGACTCCGGACCGAGTGCCTCAGCAAAATAAGCTAAAAGTTAGTTTTTTGTGAGCTCTGCACAGTGTTCAGCTAAAGCTACCTGTAGAAGGTTGGTGGTGTTTTCCTGATCCTATCACTACCGCAGGCAGCTAAATAAGCTACAAGTTAGTTTTTTGCAAGCTCTGCACAGTGTTCAGCTAAGACTACCTGTAGAAGGTGGGTGGTGTTCTCATACTACAGGCAGGCAGTTGATTTTGCTAGCTGCAGTATCAGTATATATATATATATATATATATATTAGGGATGAGCCGAACACCCCCCGGTTCGGTTCGCACCAGAACCCGCGAACGGACCGAAAGTTCGCACGAACGTTAGAACCCCATTGACGTTTATGGGACTCGAACGTTCGAAATCAAAAGTGCTCATTTTAAAGGCTAATTTGCATGGTATTGTCCTAAAAAGGGTTTGGGGACCCGGGTCCTACCCCAGGGGACATGTATCAATGCAAAAAAAACTTTTAAAAACGGCCGTTTTTTCGGGAGCAGTGATTTTAATGATGCTTAAAGTAAAAAAAAAAAAGTGAAATATTCCTTTAAATATCGTACCTGGGGGGTGTCTATAGTATGCCTGTAAAGTGACGCGTGTTTCCCATGTTTAGAACAGTCCCTGCACCAAATGTCATTTTTAAAGGAAAAAATCTCATTTAAAACTGCTTGCGGGTTTAATGTCATGTCGGGTCATGGCAATATGGATGAAAATCAGTGAGACAAACGGCATGGGTACCCCCCAGTCCATTACCAGGCCCTTTGGGTCTTGTATGGATATTAAGGGGAACCCCGCACCCAAATTAAAATAAGGAAAGGTGTGGGGCCACCAGGCCCTATATACTCTGAACAGCAGTATACAGGCGGTGCAAACAAGACAGGGACTGTAGGTTTGTTGTTAAGTAGAATCTGTTTGTAATTTTGAACATTTTTAACGTGTTTAGCTCCAGCCAAAAAATCTTTTCTAAGCTTTTTGGAAAACATAGGGAAGGGTTATCACCCCTGTGACATTTGTTTTGCTGTCTTTCCTCCTCTTCAGAAGATTTCACCTCACTTTTTTGTCCCAATGAAAAATGTTTTTTGAAAATTTGGGTTTTTTTGTGGAACAAGGATTGGAAAGCATCAGTGGAAAGGAGAAATTGTTTTCCCATATTAACTCTTACAGGAGAGAATTTCCCTTCCTAGGGGTAGATTTCATCTCACTTCCTGTTGTCTCCTTCCGTTTGCAAGTAGGAGTCGTTTGTAAGTTAGATGTTTGAAAGTAGGGTCCTGCCCTATATACTCAGCAGAAATTTGGGCCTTAGGTGTTGCTGTGGCCACAACACTGTAAGCCCTCACAGGGCCCTGCTGTGAAATATTAGATCAAGAATTGTAATTACATGCCCCTGTTGAACAGGAGCTGAAAAATTAGGCCTTAGGCACTGGTGCTGGTGCCACAACACTGCAACCCCTCACAGACACTCTAGTTGGAACGCAGGAACGAGCCCTGCTGCAAATTATTGCTTCAAAAATTGTAATTACACGCCCCTGTTAGACAGGGGCAGAAAAATTGGGCCTTAGGCACTGGTGCTGGTGCCACAACACTGCAACCCCTCACAGACACTCTAGTTGGAACGCAGGAACGAGCCCTGCTGCAAAGTATTGCATCAAAAATTGTAATTACACGCCCCTGTTAGACAGGGGCAGAAAAATTGGGCCCTAGGCACTGGTGCTGGTGCCACAACACTGCAACCCCTCACAGACACTCTAGTTGGAATGCAGGAACGAGCCCTGCTGCAAAGTATTACATCAAAAATTGTAATTACACGCCCCTGTTAAACAGGGGCTGAAAAATTGTGCCTTAGGCACTGGTGGTGGCGCCCAGAACCAAAAATGTTCTTACAAGCTATCAGCGTGATGATTGAGGAGGAAGAGGATAATTACTCAGGGATAGTCACTCAGCATCAGCATAGGCAGTCTTTGAAGGGATCTGAGATTTCAAAAAAAATTATTCGGTTACATCAGCATCAGGTGCTTGGTAGCTGGTGGTGATCCAAGACTCATTCATTTTTATGAAGGTCAGCCGATCGACCGAGTCGGTGGACAGACGCACCCTGTGATCGGTTACCACGCCTCCAGCAGCACTGAATGTGCGTTCCGAAAGAACGCTGGATGCAGGACAGGCCAGTAGCTCAATTGCATACTGTGCAAGCTCTGGCCAGTGATCCATCCTCAAGACCCAGTAACCCAGAGGATTTTCGGTGGGAAAGGTGTCCAAGTCTGATCTTGCCCCTAGGTATTCCTGCACCATGTAAAACAGACGCTGGCGATGGTTGCTGGAACCGATCATACCTTGGGGCTGCGGACCAAAAAATTGTCTGAACGCATCGGTCAGACGGCCACCTTCTCCACCGCTCCTTCTTTGACTGACCGAAGCCTCAGCAACACGTTGTCCAGAAACAGGAGTTTGTAACCTCCCAGTCTCTGGGAACGCGTTGCACAGACCTTTCTGCAAGGCCTCCCGAAGATGTTTCATCCTCTGCTCCCTCTGCGATGGCAAGATAAGGTCCGCAACCTTACCCTTGTAACGTGGATCAAGGAGGGTTGCCAGCCAGTATTGGTCCTTCTCCTTGATACCACGAATACGAGGATCCTTACGCAGGCTTTGCAGGATCAGGGAGGCCATGCAGCGTAGGTTTGCTGAGGCATTCGGTCCAGAGTCCTCTGGGTCACTAAGAACGACATGGTCCGCAGCCACCTCCTCCCAGCCACGTACAAGTCCATGTGTTTCTTGGGACTGATCCCTTAAAGACTGCTGCTGATGCTGAGTGCCAGGCTCCACCTCCATACTGACACAATCTTCCTCCTCCTCCTCTTCCTCCTCGTCCTCTTCCTGTGTGATCGGCGGGCACGCAGGAACACTGTCTGGATAAAGGGGGCCTTGAGAGCTAAGGAAGTCCTCCTCTTCCTGCCTCTGTTCTGCCTCAAGTGCCCTGTCCATTATTCCACGCAGCGTGTGCTCCAACAGGTGGACAAGGGGGACAGTGTCACTGATGCATGCACTGTCACTGCTCACCATCCTCGTGGCCTCCTCGAATGGTGACAGGACAGTGCATGCATCCCTGATCATGGCCCACTGGCGTGGGGAAAAAAAACCAAGCTCCCCTGACCCTGTCCTGGTGCCATAGTCGCACAGGTACTCATTGATGGCCCTCTGCTGCGTGTGCAGCCGCTGCAGCATGGCCAACGTTGAGTTCCACCTGGTGGGCATGTCACAGATTAGGCGGTTCTTGGGCAGGTTAAACTCCTTTTGGAGGTCCGTCAGCCGAGCACTGGCATTATATGACCGGCGGAAATGCACACAGACTTTCCTGGCCTGCCTCAGGACATCCTGTAAGCCCGGGTACCTGCCCAAGAACCGCTGCACCACCAAGTTAAGGACGTGAGCCAAACAGGGCACATGGGTCATTTGTCCCTGTCGGAGGGCAGAGAGGAGGTTGGTGCCATTGTCGCAAACCACCATTCCTGCCTTAAGTTGGCGTGGCGTCAACCACCTCTGAACCTGCCCCTGCAGAGCTGACAGAACCTCTGCCCCAGTGTGGCTCCTGTCCCCCAAGCACACCAGCTCAAGCACCGCATGGCATCTTTTGGCCTGCGTACTTGCGTAGCCCCTTGAACGCCTACGGAGCACCGCTGGTTCCGAGGAAGAGGCCATGGAGGAAGAAGAAGAGGAGGGGGTGGAGGAGAGAGGTGTGTCACAATCAGCATTTTGGAGGCGTGGTGGCGGAACAACCTCCAACACTACTGCACCTTGTCCTGCATCCTTCCCAGCTGCCAGCAGAGTCACCCAATGCGCCGTGAAACTTAGGTAACGTCCCTGTCCATGCCTGCTGGACCATGAGTCAGCGGTAATATGCACCTTACCGCTGACCGCCCTGTCCAGCGAGGCATGGACATTGCCTTCCACATGCCGGTAGAGAGCCGGAATCGCCTTCCGTGAGAAAAAGTGGCGTTTGGGTACCTGCCACTGAGGAACCGCACATTCCACAAACTCACGGAAGGGGGCAGAGTCTACCAACTGAAAAGGCAGCAGTTGAAGTGCTAGCAATTTTGCCAAGCTAGCATTCAACCGCTGGGCAT
This sequence comes from Aquarana catesbeiana, assembly GCA_037953035.1. Classification (NCBI taxonomy): domain Eukaryota; kingdom Metazoa; phylum Chordata; class Amphibia; order Anura; family Ranidae; genus Aquarana; species Aquarana catesbeiana. The sequence continues at coordinate 140,112 of JBBHAA010001967.1, forward strand.
GTGGATGGCTGGGAGCAAACTTCTTTCGGCGGTGCAGCAGCTGGGGCAGGGAAATTTGCCTGGTACAATCTGACGTCGGTGTACCAAAAGCAGATTGCCCACAAGTACTTGGCTGTGACACACCTAATTCTACACCTTCATTCCTCTCACTGCAGGTCTCAGAGAGGACTGAAGGTCTAGTGGGGTTGGAAATCTCAGCTGATGAGGAGCAAGGAGAGATCCTCTTTGTTCTTTGGTGTGGGTCTTTTAGATACGCTTGCCAACGAACTGCATGGCAGGTCAACATATGTCTGGTCAAGCATGTGGTACCCAAGCGGGAGATATTTTGGCCACGCGAGATACGCTTGAGACATATGTTGCAAATAGCAGCGGTGCGATCTGATGCACTCGTCTCAAAAAAGGCCCACACCAAAGAACTTTTTGAATAACGCGCAGAGACTGCAGCGCCCTGCACATGTGGAGCTTTGGGGTGTGATGCAGTCAATGTGCTGCCCTTAGGCTGGCCCCTGGAGGGCATCCTGCCTCGTTGGTGATGTGCTGCCGCCTCCTCCTCCTCCTCCTCCTCCTCCTCCTCCTCCTCCTCCTCCTCTCTCCTATCAGGCACCCACGTTGAGTCAGTGACCTCATCATCCCCTCCCTCCTCATCACTGGAGCAAACCTGGCAGTATGCTGCAGCAGGGGGAGCATGACTGCCAGATTGCTGTCCTTCTTGGGCACCCCCTCTGTCCGCGCTCATGTTACTGCCTTCATCGAGCTCAGTATCGTCATCAGAGCCTTCCAAACGCTGGGCATCCTCCTGGAGCATGTACCCAACACTGTGGTCAAACAGTTCGAGGGAATCCTCATGAGGACATGGTGGAGCTAGGGAAGGAGTCACTGATGACATTGAGCTGAGGGAAGAGGCCGCTGCTTTGCCAGACAAAGCACCCTGGGCATGGGTGAGAGAGGATGAGGAGGATGAGGACGGCTTGGTCATCCACTCGACCAAGTCTTCCGCATGTTGCGGCTCAACATGGCCAGCTGCCGAAAAAAAGGCCAAGCGTGTCCCATGGCCACGTGCTGATGAGGATGCACCGTCTCCACGACCAGCACTAGACACAGAGCCTGCTTGCCCTCTCTTATTGGCTTGTGACTGTCTGCCTCTCCTTCTTGGCCTTCCAGACATACTAATGGCCTGTAGCTGCACTAAGCTGGGATAGAACACCTGTAATTTTCTTCAAGTAGCTTTATATACTGTAACCAGACAAGCCTGCCTGTCAGTAGGAAGATAACAGGAACGGATCTAGCTGAACACTGTGAGCAGGACGCACTGTACTAAATGTAAATAGTCTAGCTGCCTGACCGTGGTACTAATAGGATCAAATAGAACACCTGTAATTTTCTTCAGGTAGCTTTATATACTGTAACCAGACAAGCCTGCCTGTCAGTAGGAAGATAACAGGAACGGATCTAGCTGTACACTGTGAGCAGGACGCACTGTACTAAATGTAAATAGTCTAGCTGCCTGACCGTGGTACTAATAGGATCAAATAGAACACCTGTAATTTTCTTCAGGTAGCTTTATATACTGTAACCAGACAAGCCTGCCTGTCAGTAGGAAGATAACAGGAACGGATCTAGCTGAACACTGTGAGCAGGACGCACTGTACTAAATGTAAATAGTCTAGCTGCCTGACCGTGGTACTAATAGGATCAAATAGAACACCTGTAATTTTCTTCAGGTAGCTTTATATACTGTAACCAGACAAGCCTGCCGGTCAGTAGGAATTTAACAGGAACGGATCTAGCTGAACACTGTGAGCAGGACGCACTGCACTAAATGTAAATAGCAGGAACGGATCTAGCTGAACACTGTGAGCAGGACGCACTGCACTAAATGTAAATAGCAGGAACGGATCTAGCTGAACACTGTGAGCAGGACGCACTGCACTAAATGTAAATAGCAGGAACGGATCTAGCTGAACACTGTGAGCAGGACGCACTGCACTAAATGTAAATAGCAGGAACGGATCTAGCTGAACACTGTGAGCAGGACGCACTGCACTAAATGTAAATTGCAGGAACGGATCTAGCTGAACACTGTGAGCAGGACGCACTGCACTAAATGTAAATAGTCTAGAAGATAACAGGAACGGATCTAGCTGAACACTGTGAGCAGGACGCACTGCACTAAATGTAAATAGCAGGAACGGATCTAGCTGAACACTGTGAGCAGGACGCACTGCACTAAATGTAAATAGCAGGAACGGATCTAGCTGAACACTGTGAGCAGGACGCACTGCACTAAATGTAAATTGCAGGAACGGATCTAGCTGAACATTGTGAGCAGGACGCACTGCACTAAATGTAAATAGTCTAGAAGATAACAGGAACGGATCTAGCTGAACACTGTGAGCAGGACGCACTGCACTAAATGTAAATAGCAGGAACGGATCTAGCTGAACACTGTGAGCAGGACGCACTGCATTAAATGTAAATAGTCTAGATAGAAGATAACAGGAACGGATCTAGCTAAACTGAATACAGTGTATATATATATATGCAACACCTGGGATGCATATATATACACAATACACTGTAAGTGCAGCTAACTGACTGACTGTTCTGCCTAATCTATCTAACTCAAATCAAATGACACTGTCTCTCTCTCTCTCTATCTCTCAGCACACCGGAACACACACTACACAGGGCCGCCGTGCAGGCGGCCTTATATAGTGTGGGGTGTGTACTAAATCCCCTGAGCCATAATTGGCCAAAGCCACCCTGGCTTTGGCCAATTACAGCTCTCTCTACTGACGGCGCTGTGATTGGCCAAGCATGCGGGTCATAGTGCATGCTTGGCCAATCATCAGCCAGCAATGCACTGCGATGCCGCAGTGAATTATGGGCCGTGACGCGCCACACGAATTTAGCGCGAACGGCCCATAACGTTCGCAATTCGGCGAACGATCGAACAGCCGATGTTCGAGTCGAACATGGGTTCGACTCGAACACGAAGCTCATCCCTAATATATATATATATCCCAGCTTAGTGCAGCTACAGGCCATTAGTACGTCTGGAAGGCCAACAAGGAGAGGCAGACAGTCACAAGCCAATAAAAGAGGGCAAGCAGGCTCTGTGTCTAGAGGCAACAGTGCTGGTCATGGAGACGGTGCATCCTCATCAGCACGTGGCCGTGGGACACGCTTGGCCTTTTTTTCGGCAGCTGGCAGTGTTGAGCCGCAACATGTGGAAGACTTGGTCAAGTGGATGACCATGCTGTCCTCATCCTCCTCATCCTCTCTCACCCATGCTCAGGGTACTTTGTCTGGCAAAGCAGCTGCCAATGCGGCCTCTTCCCTCGGCTCAATGGCATCATTGACTCCTTCCCTAGCCCCACCATGTCCTCCTGAGGAGTCCCTCGAACTGTTTGACCACAGTGTTGGGTACATGCTCCAGGAGGATGCCCAGCGTTTAGAAGGCTCTGATGATGATACTGAGCTAGATGAAGGCAGTAACGTGAGCACGGACAGAGGGGGTGCCCAAGAAGGACAGCAATCTGGCAGTCATGTCCCCCTGCTGCAGCATACTGCCAGGTTTGCTCCAGTGATGAGGAGGGAGGGGATGATGAGGTCACTGTCTCAACGTGGGTGCCTGATAGGAGAGAGGAGGAGGCACATCACCAACGAGGCAGGATGCCCTCCAGGGGCCAGCCTAAGGGCAGCACACTGACTGCATCACACCCCAAAGCTCCGCATGTGCAGGGCGCTGCTGTCTCTGTGCGTTATTCCAAAAGTTCTTTGGTGTGGGCCTTTTTTGAGACGAGTGCATCAGATCGCACCGCTGCTATTTGCAACATATGTCTCAAGCGTATATCGCGTGGCCAAAACATCTCCCGCTTGGGCACCACATGCTTGACCAGACATATGTTGACCTGCCATGCAGTTCGTTGGCAAGCGTATCTAAAAGACCCACACCAAAGAACAAAGAGGACCTGTCCTTGCTCCTCATCAGCTGAGATCTCCAACCCCACGATACCTTCAGTCCTCTCTGAGACCTACACTGAGAGGAATGAAGGTGTAGAATTAGGTGTGTCACAGCCAAATACTTGTGGGCAATCTGCTTTCTGTACCCCGACGTCAGATTGTACCAGGCAAATTTCCCTGCCCCAGCTGCTGCACCGCCAAAAGAAGTTCGCTCCCAGCCATCCACATGCCCAGCGGTTGAATGCTAGCTTGGAAAAATTGCTAGCACTTCAACTGCTACCTTTTCAGTTGGTAGACTCTGCTCCCTTCCGTGAGTTTGTGGAATGTGCGGTTCCTCAGTGGCAGGTACCCAAATGCCACTTTTTCTCACGGAAGGCGATTCCAGCTCTCTACCGGCATGTGGAAGGCAATGTCCATGCCTCGCTGGACAGGGTGGTCAGTGGTAAGGTGCATATTACCGCTGACTCATGGTCGAGCAGGCATGGACAGGGACGTTACCTAAGTTTTACCGCGCAATGGGTGACTCTGCTGGCAGCTGGGAAGGATGCAGGACAAGGTGCAGTAGTGTTGGAGGTTGTTCCAACCACGCCTCCAAAATGCCACTACTAATGATTGTGACATACCTCTCTCCTCCACCCCCTCCTCTTCTTCTTCCTCCATGGTGTCTTCCTGTGCTTTGTCCTCGGAACCAGCGGTGCTCCGTAGCCGTTCAAGGGGCTATGCAAGTATGCAGACCAAAAGATGCCATGCGGTGCTTGAGCTGGTGTGCTTGGGGGACAGGAGCCACACTGGGGCAGAGGTTCTGTCAGCTCTTCAGGGGCAGGTTCAGAGGTGGTTGACGCCATGCCAACTTAAGGCAGGAATGGTGGTTTGTGACAATGGCACCAACCTTCTCTCTGCCCTCCGACAGGGACAAATGACTCATGTGTCCTGTTTGGCTCTCGTCCTTAACTTGGTGGTGCAGCGGTTCTTGGGCAGGTACCCGGGCTTACAGGATGTCCTGAGGCAGGCCAGGAAAGTCTCTGTGCATTTCTGCCAGTCATATAATGCCAGTGCTCGGCTGGCAGACCTCCAAAAGGAGTTTAACCTGCCCAAGAACCGCCTAATCTGTGACATGTCCACCAGGTGGAACTCAACATTGGCCATGCTGCAGCGGCTGCACACGCAGCAGAGGGCCATCAATGAGTACCTGTGCGACTATGGCACCAGGACAGGGTCAGGGAAGCTTTTATTTTTCCCGCGCCAGTGGGCCATGATCAGGGATGCATGCACTGTCCTGTCACCATTTGAGAAGGCCACAAGGATGTGAGCAGTGAGAGTGCATGCATCAGTGACACTGTCCCCCTTGTCTACCTGTTGGAGCACACGCTGCGTGGAATAATGGACAGGGCACTTGAGGCAGAACAGAGGCAGGAAGAGGAGGACTTTCTTAGATCTCAAGGCCCCCTTTATCCAGACAGTGTTCCTGCATGCCCGCCGATCACACAGGAAGAGGAGGAGGAGGAGGAGGAGGAGGAGGATTGTGTGAGTATGGAGGTGGAGCCTGGCACTCAGCATCAGCAGCAGTCTTTAAGGGATCAGTCCCAAGAAACACATGGACTTGTACGTGGCTTGGAGGAGGTGGCTGCGGACCATGTCATCCTTAGTGACCCAGAGGACTCCGGACCGAGTGCCTCAGCAAACCTACGCTGCATGGCATCCCTGATCCTGCAAAGCCTACATAAGGATCCTCGTATTCGTGGTATCAAGGAGAAGGACCAATACTGGCTGGCAACCCTCCTTGATCCACGTTACAAGGTTAAGATTGCGGACCTTATCTTGCCATTGCAGAGGGAGCAGAGGATGAAACATCTTCGGGAGGCCTTGCAGAAAGGTCTGTGAAACGCGCTCCCAGAGACTGGGAGGTTACAAACTCCTGTTTCTGGACAACGTGTTGCTGAGGCTTTGGTCAGTCAAAGAAGGAGCGATGGAGAAGGTGGCCGTATGACCGATGCGTTCAGACAATTTTTTAGTCTGCAGCCCCAAGGTATGATCAGTTCCAGCAACCATCGCCAGCTTCTGTTTTACATGGTGCAAGAATACCTAGGGGCAAGATCTGACTTGGACACCTTTCCCGCCGAAAATCCTCTGGGTTACTGGGTCTTGAGGATGGATCACTGGCCAGAGCTTGCACAGTATGCAATTGAACTACTGGCCTGTCCTGCATCCAGCGTTCTTTCGGAACGCACATTCAGTGCTGCTGGAGGCTTTGTAACCGATCACAGGGTGCGTCAGTCCACCGACTCGGGCGATCGACTGACCTTCATAAAAATGAATCAGTCTTGGATCACCACCAGCTACCAAGCACCTGATGCTGATGTAACCGAATAATTTTTTTTGAAATCTCAGATCCCTTCAAAGACTGCCTATGCTGATGCTGAGTGACTATCCTGAGTAATTATCCTCTGCCTCCTCAATGATCATGCTGATAGCTTGTAAGAACATTTTTGGTTCTGGGCGCCGCCACCAGTGTCTAAGGCCCAATTTTTCAGCCCCTGTTTAACAGGGGTGTGTAATTACAATTTTTGATGCAATACTTTGCAGCAGGGCTCGTTCCTGCATTCCAACTAAAGTATCTGTGAGGGGTTGCAGTGTTGTGACACCAGCACCAGTGCCTAAGGCCCAATTTTTCAGCCCCTGTTCAACAGGGGCATGTAATTACAATTCTTGATCTAATATTTCACAGCAGGGCCAGTTTCTGCGCCCACCAAGAGCAAGTGAGGACTTACAGTTTTGTGGCACCAGCACCACCACCACCACCAAAGGCCCAATTTTTCTGCCCCTGTTCAACAGGGGCATGTAATTACAATTCTTGATCTAATATTTCACAGCATGGCCCTGTGAGGGCTTACAGTGTTGTGGCCACAACAACACCTAAGGCCCAAATTTCTGCAGAGTATATAGGGCAGGCCCCTACTTTCAAACATCCAACTTACAAACGACTCCTACTTGCAAACGGAAGGAGACAACAGGAAGTGAGATGAAATTTACCCCTAGGAAGGGAATATCTCAATTCAGAGTGAAACGAGCCGCCCATCTCCTTTACTAAATAAATGTGAATGCAGACACAGAATAGGTCAGGATGATGAGTATGTCTATAGGACATTGAATGTGACATCACCCATGCTCCGCACGTCCATCCTGCATGGGACATCTGTTTCATCCACGCTTTTATCCTTCGCACTGGGGCACAGTGCAATACAATGTGAGTGTTTTTCGCTTATTTTAATAAAGTATCTTGAATGTGATTCAGAGAGCACTAGATTCTTTCCATTTTTTTCATGTGAATACTGCCTGTGTGTCCGCTATTGAAGCTGCTGTTGCTGATGCCTGACCGTGCTTATATCTCCTCCTGTCATTATCCCTGTGAGGGAACGGCTGTTTTGACCTGACTGATTTACTCAGGGGTCCATCTATTGAGGTGAGCGGCCAGTATCACTGGAGGTGGAGGTCCACGTTTGTCACCACAGTCACCCTGCATTATTCTCATGTCACTAATGTCACTGGAGGAATCACTGGACTTTTTCCTGTATCTTGTTTATTGGACTTTTTAGTTTTGTTTATTTCATTTAATTTATGCACTGTACTGCTTTCTTATATGCAAATTTATGGGATTTGATAAATTTACCCTCAGTACCATAGCTGCTTTTTGTTAGGGTTTGTGGTTAGCGCTGGTTGATTTTGCTTACAAGTGACCAATTATGGTCTATGGCTGCACCACATAGAAGGTTCCAGAGTTCCCTCAACTACCACCAATTATTTTGGTATTATTGGTAATAAATCTCCATGTGATGTTGGTGGATTTTAAGGTCACAATGTTACCAGAAGATTAAAATGAGGGCTTCAGATTTCAGAACTGAGAGTCAGTTGTCATTCAATCTCCCCGATCTCACCCTCTGGAAATAATAATTATAATTATATGATGATTGAACTTTCTATCAATGGCCCGGGGGGGCGTCTTCCTGACCTTTCACAACATTCACTCCCAATAAGTTGATAATTACTCCTCCCTGTGATCGTGAGAAGAGGACCGGCCACCACAAAGATGGTTATTCAAAGACCCAAATGTTGCACAATCAGATTACGTAGTGTATGGTCTCGATGAAAGGAGAATGGTTTTTCCCATTAGGGAGATTCCTCCTCTATATTTGCCCTGGTGACCATGATCATTGAAAGTAACTTTACGTAATTTTGGGTTGTCACAAGAACAGGAATAGAGGGGAAATCTTCCAAGGGGGCCACCGAGGATATTCTCCCACATCCTGTTTTGGATATGGAACAGGAAGTGAAGGGAAATCTTACCAATAGGATGTAGCCCCTCCCCCTTATTTTATCCAAAAACATAACAGAAAAGGTTTTGCCTTTAGTTCTCCTTTATTGAATTTGTAATTTTCATTCATTAGCCCTCATGCACACAGGCTGTTAAAATAACGTTATGAAAACGCCAGTATCTTTACAGTGATTTTTTTAAACTTTTTTCAGCTTTTTTCAGCGTTTTTGCAATAGCGTTCTTTAGCGTTTTTGAGCGTTTTTCCGCGTTAGCATTTTTTAGCGTTTTTTTTCAAATTTTTTTTTTTTTTTCAATGGATCAAAAACGTTAAAAAACGTTGGTGAATGACGTTTTTGAGCGTTTTTGAGCGTTTTTCAGCGTTAGAGCGTTTTTACAGCTGAAAAACGTCTCTCAGAACCCACTGGTCCTGGGTTTTTTTTACAGCTTAAAAATGCCTATGCCACTTGCAGCTCAAAAACGCCTAGGTGGGCATGAAGCCATAGACTAACATAGACAGGCCTTTTTAAGTTGCAAAAAAAGCTCAAAAAAGCAGCTGTAAAAACGTCCGTGTACATGAGGACTTATTGATTTTCATTCCTTGGTATTTTATACGGTGGATTTGTTTGTTGCCGGGAGACGTAGCAGCAAATTCCATAGACGGCCTCACTTTTGGGGTTTGAACTTCCGATTGTATATGGTGAAGAGGTGTTTATAGGGAAGCATCATAAATTCGCTGTATTGTAATTCTCCGTCTCGGTTTTCATCCAAACATTCCAAAATACCCTGAACAAAATCCAGATCCTGAGAAGACACAAAGTATCATTCCTCCAATATACTGAATACACAAAGTTACATTGCACCCTTTTCATCCACCGAGCCTGGGAACTGCAACATAGAAAGGGGGCTTCTCTGCTGAAGAGTTCACCTGGGGCCCCAGAAAAATGACACCCTGACACTTGGTGGCCCCAGAACAATGACACCCTGACACTTGGGGGCCCCAGAACAATGACACCCTGACACTTGGGGGCCCCAGAACAATGACACCCTGACACTTGGTGGCCCCAGAACAATGACACCCTGAAACTTGGGGGCCCCAGAACAATGAAACCCTGACACTTGGGGGCCCCAGAACAATGACACCCTGACACTTGGGGGTCCAACAACAATAACACCCTGACACTTGGGGGCCCCAGAACAATGACACCCTGACACTTGGGGGCCCCAGAACAATGACACCCTGAAACTTGGGGGCCTCAGAACAATGAAACCCTGACACTGGGGGGCCTCAGAACAATGACACCCTGACACTTAGGGCCCCCAGAACAATGACACCCTGACACTTGGGGGCCCCAGAACAATGACACACTGACACTTGGGGTCCCAGAACAATGACACCCTGACACTTGGGGGTCACAGAACAATGACACCTTGACAATTGGGGCCCCAGAACAATGACACCCTGATACTTGAGGCCCCAGAACAATAACACCTTGACCCTTGGGGGTCCCAGAACAATGACACCCTGACACTTGGGGGTCCCAGTACAATGACACCCTGACACTTGGGGGTCCCAGTACAATGACACCCTGACACTTGGGGGTCCCAGAACAATGACACCCTGACACTTGGGGGCACAAGAACAATGACCCCCTGACACTTGATGGCCCCAGAACAATGACACCCTGAAACTTGGGGGCCCCAGAACAATTACACCCTGACACTTGGTGGCCCCAGAACAATGACACCCTGAAACTTGGGGTCCCCAGAACAATGACACCCTGACACTTGGTGGCCCCAGAACAATGGCACCCTGACACTTGGGGGCCCCAGAACAATGACACCCTGACACTTGGTGGCCCCAGAACAATGACACCCTGAAACTTGGGGGCCCCAGAACAATGAAACCCTGACACTTGGGGGCCCCAGAACAATGACATCCTGACACTTGGGGGTCTCAGAACAATGAAACCCTGACACTGGGAGGCCTCAGAACAATGACACCCTGACACTTAGGGCCCCCAGAACAATGACACCCTAACACTTGGGGGCCCCAGAACAATGACACACTGACACTTGGGGTCCCAGAACAATGACACCCTGACACTTGGGGGTCACAGAACAATGACACCTTGACAATTGGGGGCCCCAGAACAATGACACCCTGATACTTGAGGCCCCCAGAACAATAACACCTTGACACTTGGGGGTCCCATAACAATGACACCCTGACACTTGGGGGTCCCAGTACAATGACACCCTGACACTTGGGGGTCCCAGTACAATGACACCCTGACACTTGGGGGTCCCAGAACAATGACACCCTGACACTTGGGGGCACAAGAACAATGACACCCTGACACTTGGGGGTCCAGAACAATGACACACTGACACTTGGGGGTCCCAGAACAATGACACCCTGACACTTGAGGGTCTCAGAACAATGACACACTGACACTTGGGGGACCCAGAACAATGACACTCCTACACTTGGGGGCCCCAGAACAATGACAACCTGACACTTGAGGGTCTCAGAACAATGACACCCTGAAACTTGGGGGCCCAAGAACAATAACACCTTGACACTTGGGGGTCCCAGAACAATGACACCCTGACACTTGGGGGTCCCAGAACAATGACACCCTGACACTTGGGGGTTCCAGAACAATGACACCCTGACACTTCGGGGTCCCAGAACAATTACACCCTGACACTTGGGGGTCCCAGAACAATGACACCCTGACACTTGGGGGTCCCAGAACAATGACACCCTGACACTTGGGGGCCCCAGAACAATGACACACAGACACTTGGGGGTCCCAGAACAATGACACCCTGACACTTGGGGGTCCCAGAACAATGACACCCTGACACTTGGGGGTCTCAGAACAATGACACCCTGACAATTGGGGGCCCCAGAACAATGACACACTGACACTTGGGGGTCCCAGAACAATGACACACTGACACTTGGGGGTCCCAGAACAATGACACCCTGACACTTGGGGGTCCCAGAACAATGACACCCTGACACTTGGGGGTCCCAAAACAATGACACCCTGACACTTAGGGGTCCCAAAACAATGACACCCTGACACTTGGGGGCCCCAGAACACTGAAATCTTGACACTTGGGAGCCTCATAACAATGACACCCTGACACTTGGGGCCCCCAGAACAATGACACCCTGACACTTGGGGCCCCAGAACAATGACACACTGACACTTGGGGGTGCAGAACAATGACCCCCTGACACTTGGGGGTCCCTGAACAATGACACCCTGACACTTGGGGCCCCAGAACAATGACACCCTGACACTTGCGGGGCGCAGAACAATGACACCCTGACACTTGGGGGACCCAGAACAATGACACCCCTACACTTGGGGGCCCCAGAACAGTGACAACCTGACACTTGGGGCCTCCAGAACAATGACACCCTGACACTTGGGGCCCCAGAACAATGACACACTCACACTTGGGGGTGCAGAACAATGACACCCTGACACTTGGGGTCCCAGAACAATGGCCCCCTGACACTTGGGGGTCCCTGAACAATGACACCCTTACACTTAGGGGTTGAAGAACAATGACAACCTGACACTTGGGGCCCCCAGAACAATGAAACCCTGACACTTAGGGCCCCAGAACAATGACACCCTGACACTTGGGGCCCCAGAACAATGACACCCTGACACTTGGGGGTCCAGAACAATGACACCCTGACACTTGGGGGTCCAGAACAATGACACACTGACACTTGCGGGGCGCAGAACAATGACACCCTGACACTTGGGGGACCCAGAACAATGACACCCCTACACTTGGGGGCCCCAGTACAATGACACCCTGACACTTGGGGGTCCCAGTACAATGACACCCTGACACTTGGGGGTCCCAGAACAATGACACCCTGACACTTGGGGGCACAAGAACAATGACACCCTGACACTTGGGGGTCCAGAACAATGACACACTGACACTTGGGGGTCCCAGAACAATGACACCCTGACACTTGAGGGTCTCAGAACAATGACACACTGACACTTGGGGGACCCAGAACAATGACACCCCTACACTTGGGGGCCCCAGAACAATGACAACCTGACACTTGAGGGTCTCAGAACAATGACACCCTGACACTTGGGGGCCCAAGAACAATAACACCTTGACACTTGGGGGTCCCAGAACAATGACACCCTGACACTTGGGGGTTCCAGAACAATGACACCCTGACACTTCGGGGTCCCAGAACAATTACACCCTGACACTTGGGGGTCCCAGAACAATGACACCCTGACACTTGGGGGTCCCAGAACAATTACACCCTGACACTTGGGGGTCTCAGAACAATGACACCCTGACAATTGGGGGCCCCAGAACAATGACACACTGACACTTGGGGGTCCCAGAACAATGACACACTGACACTTGGGGGTCCCAGAACAATGACACCCTGACACTTGGGGGTCCCAGAACAATGACACCCTGACACTTGGGGGTCCCAAAACAATGACACCCTGACACTTTGGGGTCCCAAAACAATGACACCCTGACACTTGGGGGCCCCAGAACACTGAAATCTTGACACTTGGGAGCCTCATAACAATGACACCCTGACACTTGGGGCCCCCAGAACAATGACACCCTGACACTTGGGGCCCCAGAACAATGACACCCTGACACTTGGGGGTGCAGAACAATGACCCCCTGACACTTGGGGGTCCCTGAACAATGACACCCTGACACTTGGGGCCCCAGAACAATGACACCCTGACACTTGCGGGGCGCAGAACAATGACACCCTGACACTTGGGGGACCCAGAACAATGACACCCCTACACTTGGGGGCCCCAGAACAGTGACAACCTGACACTTGGGGCCCCCAGAACAATGACACCCTGACACTTGGGGCCCCAGAACAATGACACACTCACACTTGGGGGTGCAGAACAATGACACCCTGACACTTGGGGTCCCAGAACAATGGCCCCCTGACACTTGGGGGTCCCTGAACAATGACACCCTTACACTTAGGGGTTGAAGAACAATGACAACCTGACACTTGGGGCCCCCAGAACAATGAAACCCTGACACTTAGGGCCCCAGAACAATGACACCCTCACACTTGGGGCCCCAGAACAATGACACACTGACACTTGCGGGGCGCAGAACAATGACACCCTGACACTTGGGGGACCCAGAACAATGACACCCCTACACTTGGGGGCCCCAGAACAATGACAACCTGACACTTGGGGCCCCCAGAACAATGACACCCTGACATTTGGGGGCGCAGAACAATGACACCCTGACACTTTGGGGTCCCAGAACAATGACACCCTCACACTTGGGGGCCCCAGAACAATGACACCCTCACACTTGGGGGCCCCATAACAATTACACCCTGACACTTGGGGCCCCCAGAACTATTACACCCTGACTCTTGGGGCCCACAGAACAATGACACCCTGACACTTGGGGGCCCCAGAACAATGACACCCTGACACTTGGGAGTCCCAGAACAATGACACTCTGAACTTGGGGGCCCCAGAACAATGACACCCTGACACTTGGTGGTCCCAAAACAATGACACCCTGACACTTGGGGGCCTCAGAACAATGACACCCTGACACTTGGGGCCCCCAGAACAATGACACCCTGACACTTGGGGCCCCAGAACAATGACACACTGACACTTGGGGGTGCAGAACAATGACACCCTGACACTTGGGGCCCCAGAATAATTACACCCTGACACTTGGGGCCCCAGAACAATGACACCCTGACACTTGGGGGCGCAGAACAATGACACACTGACACTTGGGGCCCCAGAACAATGACACCTGGACACTTGGGGTCCCAGAACAATGGCCCCCTGACACTTGGGGGTCCCTGAACAATGACACCCTTACACTTAGGGGTTGAAGAACAATGACAACCTGACACTTGGGGCCCCCAGAACAATGAAACCCTGACACTTAGGGCCCCAGAACAATGACACCCTGACACTTGGGGCCCCAGAACAATGACACCCTGACACTTGGGGGTCCAGAACAATGACACCCTGACACTTGGGGGTCCAGAACAATGACACACTGACACTTGCGGGGCGCAGAACAATGACACCCTGACACTTGGGGGACCCAGAACAATGACACCCCTACACTTGGGGGCCCCAGTACAATGACACCCTGACACTTGGGGGTCCCAGTACAATGACACCCTGACACTTGGGGGTCCCAGAACAATGACACCCTGACACTTGGGGGCACAAGAACAATGACACCCTGACACTTGGGGGTCCAGAACAATGACACACTGACACTTGGGGGTCCCAGAACAATGACACCCTGACACTTGAGGGTCTCAGAACAATGACACACTGACACTTGGGGGACCCAGAACAATGACACCCCTACACTTGGGGGCCCCAGAACAATGACAACCTGACACTTGAGGGTCTCAGAACAATGACACCCTGACACTTGGGGGCCCAAGAACAATAACACCTTGACACTTGGGGGTCCCAGAACAATGACACCCTGACACTTGGGGGTTCCAGAACAATGACACCCTGACACTTCGGGGTCCCAGAACAATTACACCCTGACACTTGGGGGTCCCAGAACAATGACACCCTGACACTTGGGGGTCCCAGAACAATTACACCCTGACACTTGGGGGTCTCAGAACAATGACACCCTGACAATTGGGGGCCCCAGAACAATGACACACTGACACTTGGGGGTCCCAGAACAATGACACACTGACACTTGGGGGTCCCAGAACAATGACACCCTGACACTTGGGGGTCCCAGAACAATGACACCCTGACACTTGGGGGTCCCAAAACAATGACACCCTGACACTTTGGGGTCCCAAAACAATGACACCCTGACACTTGGGGGCCCCAGAACACTGAAATCTTGACACTTGGGAGCCTCATAACAATGACACCCTGACACTTGGGGCCCCCAGAACAATGACACCCTGACACTTGGGGCCCCAGAACAATGACACCCTGACACTTGGGGGTGCAGAACAATGACCCCCTGACACTTGGGGGTCCCTGAACAATGACACCCTGACACTTGGGGCCCCAGAACAATGACACCCTGACACTTGCGGGGCGCAGAACAATGACACCCTGACACTTGGGGGACCCAGAACAATGACACCCCTACACTTGGGGGCCCCAGAACAGTGACAACCTGACACTTGGGGCCCCCAGAACAATGACACCCTGACACTTGGGGCCCCAGAACAATGACAAACTCACACTTGGGGGTGCAGAACAATGACACCCTGACACTTGGGGTCCCAGAACAATGGCCCCCTGACACTTGGGGGTCCCTGAACAATGACACCCTTACACTTAGGGGTTGAAGAACAATGACAACCTGACACTTGGGGCCCCCAGAACAATGAAACCCTGACACTTAGGGCCCCAGAACAATGACACCCTCACACTTGGGGCCCCAGAACAATGACACACTGACACTTGCGGGGCGCAGAACAATGACACCCTGACACTTGGGGGACCCAGAACAATGACACCCCTACACTTGGGGGCCCCAGAATAATGACAACCTGACACTTGGGGCCCCCAGAACAATGACACCCTGACATTTGGGGGCGCAGAACAATGACACCCTGACACTTTGGGGTCCCAGAACAATGACACCCTCACACTTGGGGGCCCCAGAACAATGACACCCTCACACTTGGGGGCCCCATAACAATTACACCCTGACACTTGGGGCCCCCAGAACTATTACACCCTGACTCTTGGGGCCCACAGAACAATGACACCCTGACACTTGGGGGCCCCAGAACAATGACACCCTGACACTTGGGAGTCCCAGAACAATGACACTCTGAACTTGGGGGCCCCAGAACAATGACACCCTGACACTTGGGGGTCCCAAAACAATGACACCCTGACACTTGGTGGTCCCAAAACAATGACACCCTGACACTTGGGGGCCTCAGAACAATGACACCCTGACACTTGGGGCCCCCAGAACAATGACACCCTGACACTTGGGGCCCCAGAACAATGACACACTGACACTTGGGGGTGCAGAACAATGACACCCTGACACTTGGGGCCCCAGAATAATTACACCCTGACACTTGGGGCCCCAGAACAATGACACCCTGACACTTGGGGGCGCAGAACAATGACACACTGACACTTGGGGCCCCAGAACAATGACACCCTTATGCCCCGTACACACGGTCGGATTTTCCGATGGAAAATGTCCGATCGGAGCGTGTTGTCGGAAATTCCGACCGTGTGTGGGCTCCATCGGACATTTTCCATCGGATTTTCCGACACACAAAGTTGGAGAGCAGGAGATAAAATTTTCCGACAACAAAATCCGTTGTCGGAAATTCCGATCGTGTGTACACAAATCCGACGGACAAAGTGCCACGCATGCTCAGAATAAATAAAGAGATGAAAGCTATTGGCCACTGCCCCGTTTATAGTCCCGACGTACGTGTTTTACGTCACCGCGTTTAGAACGATTGGATTTTCCGCCAACTTTGTGTGACCGTGTGTATGCAAGACAAGTTTTAGCCAACATCCGTCGGAAAAAATCCTAGGATTTTGTTGTCGGAATGTCCGAACAAAGTCCGACCGTGTGTATGGGGCATTACACTTGGAGTTCCTAGAACAATGACAACCTGACACTTGGGGGCACCAGAACAATGAAACCCTGACACTTGGGGGTCCCAGAACAATGACACCCTGACACTTGGGGGTCCCAGAACAATGACACCCTGACACTTGGGGCACCCAGAACAATGACACCCTGACACTTGGGGGTCCCAGAACAATGACACACTGACACTTGGGGGTCCCAGAACAATGACACCCTGACACTTGGGGCACCCAGAACAATGACACCCTGACACTTGGGGGTCCCAGAACAATGACACCCTGACACTTGGGGCACCCAGAACAATGACACCCTGACACTTGGGGGCCTCAGAACAATGACACCCTGACACTTGGGGCACCCAGAACAATGACACCCTGACACTTGGGGCACCCAGAACAATGACACCCTGACACTTGGGGGTCCCAGAACAATGACACCCTGACACTTGGGGGCCTCAGAACAATGACACCCTGACACTTGGGGCACCCAGAACAATGACACCCTGACACTTGGGGGTCCCAGAACAATGACACCCTGACACTTGGGGGTCCCAGAACAATGACACCCTGACACTTGGGGGTCCCAGAACAATGACACCCTAACCCTTGGGGGTCCCAGTACAATGACACCCTGACACTTGGGGGTCCCAGGACAATGACACACTGACACTTGGGGGTCCCAGAACAATGACACCCTGACACTTGGGGGTCCCAGAACAATGACAACCCGACACTTGGGGGTCCCAGTACAATGACACACTGACACTTGGGGGTCCAAGAACAATGACACCCTGACACTTGGGGGTCCATATTATATTGTAAATGATTTTCTTACTTTGAGAGGATTCGGCTTCAGATATTCCATCAGCTGATTTGCATGTATAGTTTTCATATTTCCTTCCTTGTTTGCGATCTTATTAAATGTTTTTCTGTATATTCCTCTCATGAAACAGGACCTGTACAAATATATGAGGAGGTTCCATCATCTGATCTCCAACCTCCCCATCCACTAATGTTATTATTATACATTTATATAGCGCTGACATACAGTGGGGGAGAAAAGTATTTATTCATCCACCAATTGTGCAAGTTCTCCCACTAAATAAGATGAGAGAGGCCTGTAATTGTCAACATAGGTATACCTCAACTATGAGAGACAAAATGTGGAAACAAATCCAGACAATCACATTGTCTGATTTTTGAAAGAATTTTTTTGCAAATTATGGTGGAAAATAAGTATTTGGTCTCCTACAAACAAGCGAGATTTCTGGTTCTCATAGACCTGTATCTTCTTCTATAAGAGGCTCCTCTGTCCTCCACTCATTACCTGTATTAATGGCACCTGTTTGAACTTGTTATCAGTATAAAAGACACCTGTCCACAACCTCAAACAGTCACACTCCAAACTCCACTATGGTGAAGACCAAAGAGCTGTCGAAGGACACCAGAAACAAAATTGTAGACCTGCACCAGGCTGGGAAGACCTCAACTGTGGGAACAATAATTAGAAAATGGAAGACATACAAGACCACTGATAATCTCCCTCGATCTGGGGCTCCACGCAAGATCTCACCCCGTGGGGTCAAAATGATCACAAGAACGGTGAGCAAAAATCCAAGAACCACACGGGGGGACCTAGTGAAGGACCTGCAGAGAGCTGGGACCAACGTCATAAAGGCTTCCATCAGTAACACACTACGCCGCCAGGGACTCAGATCCTGCAGTGCCAGACGTGACCCCATGCTTAAGCCAGTACATGTCCGGGGCCATCTGAGGTTTGCTAGAGAGCATTTGGATGATCCAGAAGAGGATTGGGAGAATGTCATATGGTCAGATGAAACCAAAGTAGAACTGTTTGGTAGAAACACAACTTGTGTTTGGAGGAGAAGAGAATGCTGAGTTGCAACCAAAGATCACCATACCTACTGTGAAGCATGGGGGTGGCAACATCATGCTTTGGGGCTGTTTCCCTGCAAAGGGAACAGGATGACTGATCCATGTACAAGAATGAATGGGGCCATGTATTGTGAGATTTTGAGTGCAAACCTCCTCCCATCAGCAAGGGCATTGAAGATGAAACGTGGCTGAGTCTTTCAGCATGACAATCCCAAACACACCGCCCGGGCAATGAAGGAGTGGCTTCGTAGGAAGCATTTCAAGGTCCTGGAGTGGCCTAGCCAGTCTCCAGAGTTGAAAGTCCGTGTTGCCCAGTGACAGCCCCAAAACATCACTGCTCTAGAGGAGATCTGCATGGAGGAATGGGCCAACATACCGGCAACAGTGTGTGACAACCTTGTGAAGACTTACAGAAAACGCTTGACCTCTTTCATTGCCAACAAAGGAGATATAACAAAGTATTGAGATCAACTTTTTATATTGACCAAATACTTATTTTCCACCATAATTTGCAAATAAATTCTTTCAAAAATCAGATAATGTGATTGTCTGGATTTGTTTCCACATGTTGTCTCTCATAGTTGAGGTATACCTATGATGACAATTACAGGCCTCTCTCATCTTTTTAAGTGGGAGAACTTGCACAATTGGTGGTGACTAAATACTTTTTTGCCCCACTGTATACCGCAGTGCTGTACAGAGATCACTGAGCCAATCACATCAGTCTCTGTACCAGAAGAGCTTACACTCTAATGTCCCCTCCCCCACAGTTACAGTTTTCTATGCCTCCTATTAATAACAATTGTATTATTGTCCTCCGCAAGGAGGAAAGGTAGGTACTCCCCCTGGTAATGAGGAAAGGTAGGTACTCCCCCTGGTAATGAGGAAAGGTAGGTACTCACCCCGGTGGTGGGGAAAGGTGGGTACTCCCCGTGCATAATGAAGAAAGCTGGATACTTCCCCTGTAAAATGAGGAAAGGTAGGTACTCCCTTTGTATAATGAGGAAAGGTAGGTACTCCCCTGTATAAAGAGGAAAGGTAGGTACTCACCCTGGTAATGAGGAATGGTAGGTAGTTACACTGGTATTGAGGAAAGGTGGGTACTCCCCTTGCATAATGAAGAAAGCTGGGTGCTTCCTCTGTAAAATGAGGAAAGGTAGGTACTCCCTTTGTATAATGAGGAAAGGTAGGTACTCCCTCTGTATGATGAGGGAAGGTAGGTACTCCCCCTGATAGTGAGGAAAAGTAGGTACTCACCTTGGTGCTGTAGGCAGAGAAGAGACTCAGAAAGATCAGAAGACAGAACATTTTGTTGGTGGGTTTGAGGATTGCAGTCTGGGGATGGGGAGAAGAGAACACAATGATGATGGGTGAGGACGGGTAATATAAACTCTCTATAGGTAATATAACTTACCATGGTGATCGATGTGACGGCACACACTATGCTGGGTACAGGTGTGAGGAGACTTTTATATGAACTGAAATCTGGTCAGACCCTCCTCTCCCCACCCCCTTTATGTGTATTATATTCCTTGTGTGGACACACCCAGCTCTGTACTGATACCTCTATACAGGTGATCCACACTCCAATGACTTGTCCTGCGACTTGGGACTGCAAAGTCACATGATAAGTTGTTCCCCATGATTTCCAATGACAACCATTCATATTAGTACGACTTCACGTCGTGCCGACTTCAAAGTAGTCCCTGCGCTACTTTGGTCAGACTTTGATGTGAGTAACACAGGCATTCCCTAAAATTGCAGCTGCAAAATTGCGTGACTTTGGAGTCGCGGTAGTGTGAAAGGGGCCTAACTAGCTTTCTAAAACATTCTTCTCACCACTGAGCCCAGCTCTATCTCCAACTTCACACTGCAAAAGGTTCCACAGGAAGGAACCTTTTATAGTGTGGGGTGAGACTATGAGCACTGAGCCATGATTGGACAAAGTCATAACTTTGTCCAATCAGAGCTCTCATGGTGTTCTTTGCCCTGACTGGGCAAAACCTTTGCACCTGATCGTTGGTCAGGTGAATTGCTTCAGCCAATCAGAGCTGTTAAAAATACACTGTGCGGCACGCAAATGCATTGTGGGGTGCTCGGCGGGAGAACATGCAAACACCCGAAAGGGCGATGTTTGGGGCTGAACTGATGCTTGGCCCGAACAGCTCATCTAAACACCATGGTCTACAGAACAAGCAGGAGAATAAGAGAGCTTGGTTTGGGTCGATTGACTTCCAGTTGGCTTGTGTTCCAGTGTTGGTGTCTTTTCTTTTGCCGGCAGCCACATCTGGGTGTTACCTGGAGTGTGGTGGCTGCATCATATGACACATCACGGGTAGAGTTGACACCTCATCCCTTTAAACCTGAACACCTTTGAATTACACGGGTTCTGAGGCTAATTAATTGCAGATAAAGCACCGAGTGAGTTTAATTACCACCTTAATCAGCCACAGAACCTGTGTAATTAATATGTGTTATGCCCTGTACACACGGTCGGTCTTCCCAATGGAATATGTGCGATCGGAGCTTGTTGTCGGAAATTCCAATCGTGTGTGGGCTCCATCGGACTTTTTCCATAGGAATTTCCGACACACAAAGTTTGTGTATAGACAAATCCGATAGACAAAGTGCCACGCATGCTCAGAATAAATTAAGAGACGAAAGCTATTGGCTATTGCCCCGTTTATAGTCCTGACGCACGTGTTTTACGTCACCACGTTTAGAACGATCATATTTTCCGACAACTTTGTGTAACTGTGTGTATGCAAGACAAGTTTGAGCCAACATCCGTCGGAAAAAATCCATGGATTTTGTTGTCAGAATGTCCGATCAATGTCCGATCAATGTCCGACCGTGTACGGGGCATAAGAGTTTAAAGGGATGAGTTGGCAACCATAATCACAGGACTGCATCCTCTTTTTGAAATCAAGTGGGACGTTGTGTCGGTTCTTGAGCACGGAGTCCATGTTCCTCTAGAACTTTTGTGCCTGCAGCTCCCCTAAAAGGTACTGAAGCGTTCCTCTACAACTGTAATAGGGCGTACACACGGTCGGACTTTGTTCGGACATTCCGACAACAAAATCCTAGGATTTTTTCCGACGGATGTTGGCTCAAACTTGTCTTGCATACACACGGTCACACAAAGTTGTCGGAAAATCCGATCGTTCTAAACGCGGTGACGTAAAACATGTACGTCGGGACTATAAACGGGGCAGTGGCCAATAGCTTTCATCTCTTTATTTATTCTGAGCATGCGTGGCACTTTTTGTCCGTCGGATTTGTGTACACACGATCGGAATTTCCGACAACGGATTTTGTTGTCGGAAAATTTTATCTCCTGCTCTCCAACTTTGTGTGTCGGAAAATCCGATGGAAAATGTCCGATGGAGCCCACACACGGTCGGAATTTCCGACAACATGCTCCGATTGGACATTTTCCATAGGAAAATCCGACCGTGTGTACGGGGCATTAGACCTTTAAACCTCCGTAGCCCCCTGCAACTTCCACTAATCTACACAGCAGTCCCTTTTGCTCCTTGGCATCCCCATCTGCCATCCATTCTCTGCAGCACCACCTCTGTACCCGCAGTCTCCACTACATCCACAGTCTGAACCTGGGCTACACCCAATACCAGGGCAAGACCTTCTAGAACCCAAGAAAAATGAAGACAAAATGTGCATTGTTGAGGCAGGCGATGCTTTATATTTGCACCTAGAGTAGCCGGGACGGCACAGGGAACATAATTGGCCACCACTGTCCACCAGGCCTAGTCTTGACATTTTCCGGTCCATGGAAAACTGAATAGAAAAGTAAAAAAGATGTGACACGGTTCCACCAGTGTTGTTTAGCTATCAGGAGCTTTGGGAAGCCAGGTTTTCATTAACGTTATTGGAACCAATTTTGGTTTTATCTGTAAACTAGTTATAACTCATAAAAAGTGCAAATTGTATTCTTTTGTAAAGTCACTAGAAAGTGAGGCCCGGAGCGATAATGACTGAATGGAGGGGTAGTGTAGGACCGGGCATGACAGTGTGGCTAAGGGAGACACTGAAGGGGTTAATATTGTGAGGAGAACGTGGTAAGAAAAAGGGGAGGTAAGGAAACCGTCTCTGGAAGGAAGGGGGAGGAGTTATATTTAAAGGAGGGGTGGAGCAAAGGATCAGTGTGAGGAAGAGTTAGATGGAGGCAGTTTTTTCTCACTGTTCCTCCACAAAATGGCCGACATAGATCTAATCCTTGCTAGACTGAGAAGGGCAGCTGCTGAAAAAGGACCAGAATGGCTGCAGAGTCAGGTCGGGGACCTCATCGCTGATGAAGCGGGCGGATCCACTCCAGGTGAGGTGTCCCATGGCATGCGGAGGTCACGACCTCCAGCGCACTTTTCACCAGGGCCTGCACCTCGGTCCGTTAGGCTCCCCAGAAGTCCAGTGGTGGATCGTTCGGTCCCCCCGGCTAAGAGACAGCAGCGGTAAGTAGCAGCAGCCCCTGGGCAGTCTACACACCGCCGGCCGGTGTCGGGGGGTGGGGCCACAGGCTGCGATGGCACCGGTTCCCCGCCTGTGGATCGTGGGTCAAGTCACAGAACATTCCCCCTCAGAACAGGGGGGGCGAGGAGGGATGGTGAGACGAGCAGGAGCGGTGCAGGAGAGGCCAGGATGAACAGAAGACTCGGGAGGGGGTGGGGCCTACCAGCCCAGCGTGCAGCAAGACAGGACAGTGGGTATGAACTCTTACCTGCAAGCCAGGAGCCCTTCAGGTCAGGTTATAGACGCCTGTCTGAGGGTGTGGGTCTTCAGAACGCTAGCCAGGAAACTGCCAGGTCAGCGACGCCTGTCTGCAGGGGGCGGAGCTTCGGGGGTGAGGAGGGCCCCACCATTATTGCACAATACAGCCTTAGGGACATCGTCTCCATGGGGGCTTGCAACGCCGCCCATCCTGGAACAGGATGAGCGGTCGGAAGGAGAAGTGTCCGAGGAGGAAGAACAACAGGTGCCAGCGAGGGAGACCAGTGAGGCGGCTGTGGGGTGAGTTCCCGGTCAGCCCGGTAAGTCAAACAATAACCTGTCTTTATCTGATGCTTTGCAGGATTTGTTGGGGGTGGTTACAGCAGGTTCGGTAGGGCAAGGGGGTGCTGGGGTGCCATCAGGAATTGGCAGGGAATATGCCTGCCAGTGCGGGGTCGTGAACGCAAATGTCAGACTTGTTGCAGGGACTGCATGCACTACTAGGCAGATTTGAAGGGGGACAGGGGCAGCCACCTCAAGTGGCCCCATGACAGCACCGGTGAGTGGTTTGGTTGTAGGGGGCACTGAGGGTGGCGGGGTGGGAGTGCTGCCGGTGAGTGTGGTCCCCAGTCAGTCTGGAGATGGTATGGAGAAGGCAGGGGATAAGGGGACCACGGAAAGGACTGACTTGGTCAGGATTGTGGACTCGGCTAAATGTGAGGTTTACGTTTGCTTCGAGGGTCCCTTGGGAGCTCATCTGAAACAGGAGGTCCGTGATAAGATCCACAAGGGTGAGTATGTGGAGATATTTTCACTACTGCCTTTGGAAAAGTTTAATTTGGATAGGGTAAAACCTGCGGATTCCAAAAAAGAGGATGAGGAAAAGAGGAGGTACCGGTTGATCCCACGTACATTTGTTAATGGGCTGCAAGCATTCGCCATCATGGCGCGCGTGGTGGGCGAAAAGAATCCAGAACATTGCTCGGCTTTGTTCTGTTATTTAGACGCGATTGGTGAGGCACATAGGGTGTACGGGGGGTCGGCTTGGCTGCGTTATGACGAGCAGTTTAGACAGCGAAGAGCTGTCCGCCCACCATTACGTTGGGATCACAAAGACATTAGCCTCTGGATGAGGCTTATGTCTTCAGCGCGGGCCCCGCCTCAGTTTTTTCAGGGGGGGGGCGGGGATACAAGTTCCTCAGGACTGCTGGCCGGAAAAAAAGTGGGGAGTGTGCTGGCAATTTAACGAAGGCTCCTGTAAATTTGGGGTGGCTTGTAAGTTTAAGCACGAGTGCTCAGGGTGTGGGGGAACCCATGCTTTGTCAAAATGTTTTAAGAGGGGAAAACTTGCCAGTGACTCTACGTCAAAGAGGGATGGCGCTGGTGAAGGTGGAAAAGATGCTGCCTTTTCTAAGTAAGTATCCAGATCAGGGTGCAGCGAGGTTGTTGGCGGCTGATTTTACGGATGGTTTTAGGATCCCATGTTCATTGGCGACGGTTCTGCCTATGGCACAGAATCTGAAATCGGCAATGCAGCATCAGGAGGTGGTTGGGGAAAAGTTACACAAGGAAGTGGCACTGGGGCGCATGGGGGGGCCATTTGCCAAAAAACCTTGGCCGGACTTGGTGGTGTCACCTTTGGGGGTGGTGCCCAAGAAGGAACCAAACAAGTTCCAATTGATACACCACTTGTGCTTTCCAAAGGGAGGTTCAGTCAATGATTTCATTGACCCTGAAGAGTGCACAGTGTCCTACACTTCATTTGATGTGGCAGTCAAGTGGGTGAGGAGGTTTGGTCAAGGTGCACTCATGGCAAAAGCGGGTATAGAATCGGCATTCCGCTTGTTACCAGTGCATCCAGAGAGCTTCAGGCACTTCAGTCACTGGCAGGAGCAGTTTTATGTTGACAAATGTTTGCCTATGGGCTGTTCTGTTTCATGCGCCATGTTTGAGGCGTTTAGCTCGTTTTTGGAATGGGTGGTAAGGGAGGTATCAGGCCTGGACTCAGTCATACACTATCTAGATGATTTTTTGTGTAGAGGCCCCCCTGCTTCTGCTGTGTGTGCGATTCTGCTTTCCACATTGCATCACATCGCAGGCAGGTTTGGAGTGCCTTTGGCGGCTGAGAAAACGGAAGGTCCAGCGTCAGAAATTAGTTTTTTGGGGATAGTGATAGACTCAATTGCGATGGAGTGCCGCTTGCCCAGAGTTAAGTTGGAGGACTTGCAGAAGGAAATTCGGGAGATCCAAGGATTGCGGAAGGTTCAGCTAAGAGCTCTGCAATCGTTGTTGGGTAAGTTGAATTTCGCCTGCAGAATTATCCCCGTGGGGCGGGTTTTTTGCCGACGGCTGTCAGCAGCTACAGCGGGGGTAAAAGTCCCGACTCACTTTATTTGCCTGACAAGGGATCACAGAGAAGTCCTGGGAGAGGGCAGGTTTCCTAAGGAATGACACTTGGGGGTCCCAGAACAATGACACCTGGACACTTGGGGGTCCCAGAACAATGACACCCTGACACTTGGGGGTCCCAGAACAATGACACCCTGACACTTGGGGGTCCCAGAACAATGACACCTGGACACTTGGGTGTCCCAGAACAATGACACCTGGACACTTGGGTGTCCCAGAACAATGACACCTGGACACTTGGGTGTCCCAGAACAATGACACCTGGACACTTGGGGGTCCCAGAACAATGACACCTGGACACTTGGGGGTCCCAGAACAATGACACCTTGACACCTGGGGGTCCCAGAACAATGACACCTTGACACTTGGGGGTCCCAGAACAATGACACATGGACACTTGGGGGTCCCAGAACAATGACACCCGGACACTTGGGGGTCCCAGAACAATGACACCCTGACACTTGGGGGTCCCAGAACAATGACACCCTGACACTTGGGGGTCCCAGAACAATGACACCCTGACACTTGGGGGTCCCAGAACAATGACACCCTGACACTTGGGGGTCTCAGAACAATGACACCTGGACACTTGGGTGTCCCAGAACAATGACACCTGGACACTTGGGTGTCCCAGAACAATGACACCTGAACACTTGTGGGTCCCAGAACAATGACACCCTGACACTTGGGGGTCCCAGAACAATGACACTCGGACACTTGGGGGTCCCAGAACAATGACACCCTGACATTTGGGAGTCCCAGGACAATGACACCCTGACACTTGGGGTCCCAGAACAATGACACCTGGACACTTGGGGGTCCCAGAGCAATGACACATGTGGACACTTGGGGGTCCTGTTCTCCATTCCACAAGATAAATAAAACCAGTACTTACTGGGAATTAATGGATTGTTCTGCCTGCTCTTCCAATAATGAATGCCGGAGATCCGGGACCTCAGGCAAGTTCTGAACAATCGGTGATCTTTACCTGAACAAACTAATAGTCACAGTACAGGCCGGCCTCACAGTACATCTCATCCTCATTGAACTGTTTATCTGCGTTTGTCAACATCAACGTCATGCCACACGCCGATGTTTGTCTTTAACCCGTAATGTGGCCTGTACATAACAGAATGCATCTAAAAACCCAAGAGAATACGGGGCATTACATTAACAAAAGGGTATAAGCCCTGTCACTTGGAGGTCCCAGAACCATGGCACCCGGACACTGGGGGGTCCCAGAACAATGGCACCCAGAGGTCCCAGAACAATGACACCCGGACACTTGGGGGTCCCAGAACAATGACAACTGGACACTTGGGGGTCCCAGAACAATGACACCTGGACACTTGTGTGTCCCAGAACAATGACACCTGGACACTTGTGTGTCCCAGAACAATGACACCTGGACACTTGTGTGTCCCAGAACAATGACACCTGGACACTTGTGTGTCCCAGAACAATGACACCTGGACACTTGTGTGTCCCAGAACAATGACACCTGGACACTTGTGTGTCCCAGAACAATGACACCTGGACGCTTGTGTGTCCCAGAACAATGACACCTGGACACTTGTGTGTCCCAGAACAATGACACCTGGACACTTGGGTGTCCCAGAACAATGACACCTGGACACTTGGGTGTCCCAGAACAATGACACCTGGACACTTGGGTGTCCCAGAACAATGACACCTGGACACTTGGGTGTCCCAGAACAATGACACCCTGACACTTGGGTGTCCCAGAACAATGACACCTGAACACTTGGGTGTCCCAGAACAATGACACCTGGACACTTGGGTGTCCCAGAACAATGACACCTGGACACTTGGGTGTCCCAGAACAATGACACCCGGACACTTGGGGGTCCCAGAACAATGACACCCAGACACTTGGTGGGCCCAGAACAATGACACCTGGACACTTGGGGGTCCCAGAAAAATGACATCCGGACACTCAGGAATATTGGTTATGGACAATGGTATTTTATAGATATATTGATGCAGAAAACAGAAACACAGAAGCATTTAAAGGATACATTTCTTGTTATTGAGACATCAGTCTTTGTACACGGGTCTCCTCTATGGCGGTGGAATGAACGGTCGAAGTGCCTCAGATGCTCTCGCAGAAGAAGGTGTTGCAGGCCACGATCAAAGAGACCACCAAGATGACAAACTCCTGAAAGTCCACTTCCCATCTCCGTTCTCATCCAGCTCCTTCAGGATCCTGTCCATGGAGGTGGCATTTTTCTGCTCCTAGAGAAGGAAGACTAATGCCCCGTACACACGTTCGGACATTGATCGGACATTCCGACAACAAAATCCTAGGATTTTTTCCGACGGATGTTGGATAAAACTTGTCTTGCATACACATGGTCACTAGGGATGAGCTTCGAGTTCGAACAATTAGAGGTGTTCGCGGCAAATTCGAATGCCGCAGAACACCCTTTCAAAGTCTATGGGAGAAATCAAAAGTGCTAATTTTAAAGGCTTATATGCAAGTTATTGTCATAAAAAGTGTTTGGGGACCCGGGTCCTGCCCCAGGGGACATGGATCAATGGAAAAAGAAGTTTTAAAAACGGCCGTTTTTTCGGGAGCAGTGATTTTAATAATGCTTAAAGTCAAACAATAAAAGTGTAATATCCCTTTAAATTTCATACCTGGGGGGTGTCTATAGTATGCCTGTAAAGGGGCGCATGTTTCCCGTGTTTAGAACAGTCTGACAGCAAAATGACATTTGGAAGGAAAAAACCCATTTAAAACTACTCACGGCTATTGCATTGCCGACAATACACATAGAAGTTAATTGATAAAAAACGGCATGGGAATTCCCCACAGGGAAACCCCGAACCAAAATTAAAAAAAAAAAAAAATGACGTGGGAGTCCCCCTAAATTCCATACCAGGCCCTTATCCGAGCACGCAACCTGGCAGGCCGCAGGAAAAGAGGGGGGGACGAGAGTGCGCCCCCCCTCCTGAACCGTACCAGGCCACATGCCCTCAACATTGGGAGGGTGCTTTGGGGTAGCCCCCCAAAACACCTTGTCCCCATGTTGATGAGGACAAGGGCCTCATCCCCACAACCCTGGCCGGTGGTTGTGGGGGTCTGCGGGCGGGGGGCTTATCGGAATCTGGAAGCCCCCTTTAACAAGGGGACCCCCAGATCCCGGCCCCCCCTGTGTGAAATGGTAAGGGGGTACTTACCCCTACCATTTCACTAAAAAACTGTCAAAAATGTTAAAAATGACAAGAGACAGTTTTTGACAATTCCTTTATTTAAATGCTTCTTCTTTCTTCTATCTTCCTTCATCTTCTTCTTCTTCTGGTTCTTCTGGCTCTTCTGGTTCTTCCTCCGGCGTTCTCGTCCAGCATCTCCTCCACGGCGTCTTCTATCTTCTTCTCCTCGGGCTGCTCCGCACCTATGGCATGGGGGGAGGCTTCCGCTCTTCTCTTCATCTTCTTCTTCATCCTCTTCTCTTCTTCCTTCTTCTCTTCTTCTCTTCTTCATTTTCTTCTCCGGGCCACTCCGCATCCATGCTGGCATGGAGGGAGGCTCCCGCTGTGTGATGGCGTCTCCTTGTCTGACGGTTCTTAAATAACGGGGTGGGGCCACCCGGTGACCCCGCCCCCTCTGACGCATGGGACATGACGGGACTTCCCTGTGGCATTCCCCGTGACGTCACAGGGAAGTCCCGTCAAGTCACCGTGCGTCAGAGGGGGGCGGGGTCACCGGGTGGCCCCGCCCCCCATTATTTAAGAACCGTCAGACAAGGAGACGCCGTCACACAGCATGAGCCTCCCTCCATGCCAGCATGGATGCGGAGCAGCCCGGAGAAGAAAACGAAGAAGAGAGGAAGAGAAGAAGAGAAGAGGATGAAGATGAAGATGAAGAGAAGAGCGGGAGCCTCCCCCCATGCCATGGGTGCGGAGCGGCCCAAGGAGAAGAAGATAGAAGATGCCGCAGAGGAGATGCTGGACGAGAACGCCAGAGGAAGAACCAGAAGAGCTAGAAGAACCAGAAGAAGATGAAGGAAGATAGAAGAAAGAAGAAGCATTTAGATAAAGGAATTGTCAAAAACTGTCTCTTGTCATTTTTAACATTTTTGACAGTTTTTTAGTGAAATGGTAGGGGTATGTACCCCCTTACCATTTCACACAGGGGGGAGGGCGGGATCTGGGGGTCCCCTTGTTAAAGGGGGCTTCCAGATTTCGATAAGCCCCCCGCCCGCAGACCCCCACAACCACCGGCCAGGGTTGTGGGGATGAGGCCCTTGTCCTCATCAACATGGGGACAAGGTGTTTTGGGGGCTACCCCAAAGCACCCCCCCAATGTTGAGGGCATGTGGCCTGGTACGGTTCAGGAGGGGGGGCCGCACTCTCTTTTCCTGCGGCCTGCCAGGTTGCGTGCTTGGATAAGGGTCTAGTATGGATCTTTGGGGGGACCCCACGCCGTTTTTTTTTTTTTTGACGCGGGGTTCCCCTTAAAATCCATACCAGACCTGAAGGGCCTGGTATGGAATTTAGGGGGACTCCCACGTCATTTTTTTTTTAAATTTTGGTTCGGGGTTTCCCTGTGGGGAATTCCCATGCCGTTTTTATCAATGAACTTCTATGTGTATTGTCGGCAATGTAATAGCCGTGAGTAGTTTTAAATGGGTTTTTTCCTTCCAAATGTCATTTTGCTGTCAGACTGTTCTAAACGCGGGAAATATGCGCCCCTTTACAGGCATACTATAGACACTCCCCAGGTACGAAATTTAAAGGGATATTACACTTTTATTGTTTGACTTTAAGCATTATTAAAATCACTGCTCCTGAAAAAACGGCCGTTTTTAAAACTTTTTTTGCATTGATCCATGACCCCTGGGGCAGGACCCGGGTCCCCAAACACTTTTTATGACAATAACTTGCATATAAGCCTTTAAAATTAGCACTTTTGATTATTCATGTTCGTGCCCCATAGACTTTAACGGTGTTCGCGTGTTCGAGCAAACTTTTTTCCTGTTCGCATGTTCTGGTGCGAACCGAACAGGGGGGTGTTCGGCTCATCCCTAACGGTCACACAAAGTTGTCAGAAAATCCGATCATTCTAAACTCGGTGACGTAAAACACGTACGTCGGGACTATAAACGGGGCAGTAGCCAATAGCTTTCATCTCTTTATTTATTCTGAGCATGCGTGGCACTTTGTGCGTTGGATTTGTGTACACACGAGCAGAAATTCCAACAACGGATTTTGTTGTCGGAAAATTTTATAGCCTGCTCTCAAACTTTGTGTGTTGGAAAATCCGATGGAAAATGTGTGATGGAGCACACACGGTCGGAATTTCCGACAACAAGGTCCTATCACACATTTTCCATCGGAAAATCCGACCGTGTGTACGGGGCATTAGATTAAGGCCTCTTTCACACGGATGATCCGTATGTCCGTTTTTCATCCATCCGTTTTCGGATGAAAAACGGACATACAGTCATCCCTATGGAGCGTCGGATGTCAGCGGTGACATGTCCGCTGACATCCGACCCCGCTCCGATCCGAAAAGTGTAACGGAGGAAAAACCTACTTTTCCCTCCGTTTTCGGATCGGATCGGATGACGACGGACACTACGGACCGTCATCATCCGATCCCCCCATAGGGGAGAGCGGCGCTCTGACAGGTCCGTCGCTGCACAGCGTGCAGCGATGCACCTGTCATCTTCCTGCTCAGCGGGGATCGGCGGAGCGATCCCCGCTGAGCCAGCGTGTGTTCACGGGGCGGATCATCACTGATCTGCCCCGTGTGAAAGAGGCCTTAATCATTCATTTTTTCCCATCTTTCCCCGGTTCCTGCCTATATTACACCAAGATTCCATCCTAGATGCGTATCCCACAGGAAATAATATAGTGTATTTAGTTTGGAAATTTGAGGCTTTCGTGGTAAAAATTCTATACGTCTGTTTTTTACACCTCCACCACCAGCCTGAACCGGTGATATTCCATCCCCCACACCATTACACCCCCACCACCAGCCTGAACCAGTGATACCCCATCCCCCACACCATTACACCCCCACCACCAGCCTGAACCGGTGATATCCCATCCCCCACACCATTACACCCCACCACCAGCCTGAACCGGTGATACCCCATCCCCCACACCATTACACCCCACCACCAGCCTGAACCGGTGATACCCCATCCCCCACACCATTACACCCCCACCACCAGCCTGAACCGGTGATATCCCATCCCCCACACCATTACACCCCCACCACCAGCCTGAACCGGTGATACCCCATCCCCCACACCATTACACCCCCACCACCAACCTGAACCGGTGATACCCCATCCCCCACACCATTACACCCCACCACCAGCCTGAACCGGTGATACCCCATCCCCCACACCATTACACCCCCACCACCAGCCTGAACCGGTGATACCCCATCCCCCACACCATTACACCCCCACCACCAGCCTGAACCGGTGATACCCCATCCCCCACACCATTACACCCCCACCACCAACCTGAACAGGTGATATCCCATCCCCCACACCATTACACTTCACCACCAGCCTGAACCGGTGATACCCCATCCCCCACACCATTACACCCCCATCACCAGCCTGAACCGGTGATACCCCATCCCCCACACCATTACACCCCCACCACCAGCCTGAACCGGTGATATCCCATCCCCCACACCATTACACCCCCACTACCAGCCTGAACCAGTGATATCCCATCCCCCACACCATTACACCCCCACTACCAGCCTGAACCAGTGATATCCCATCCCCCACACCATTACACCCCCACCACCAGCCTGAACCGGTGATACCCCATCCCCCACACCATTACACCCCCACCACCAGCCTGAACCGGTGATATTCCATCCCCCACACCATTACACCCCCACCACCAGCCTGAACCAGTGATACCCCATCCCCCACACCATTACACCCCCACCACCAGCCTGAACTGGTGATATCCCATCCCCCACACCATTACACCCCACCACCAGCCTGAACCGGTGATATCCCATCCCCCACACCATTACACCCCCACCACCAGCCTGAACCGGTGATATCCCATCCCCCACACCATTACACCCCACCACCAGCCTGAACCGGTGATACCCCATCCCCCACACCATTACACCCCCACCACCAACCTGAACAGGTGATATCCCATCCCCCACACCATTACACCTCACCACCAGCCTGAACCGGTGATACCCCATCCCCCACACCATTACACCCCCACCACCAGCCTGAACCGGTGATATCCCATCCCCCACACCATTACACCCCCACCACCAGCCTGAACCAGTGATATCCCATCCCCCACACCATTACATCCCCACCACCAACCTGAACAGGTGATATCCCATCCCCCACACCATTACACCTCACCACCAGCCTGAACCGGTGATACCCCATCCCCCACACCATTACACCCCCACCACCAGCCTGAACCAGTGATATCCCATCCCCCACACCATTACACCCCCACTACCAGCCTGAACCAGTGATATCCCATCCCCCACACCATTACACCCCCACCACCAGCCTGAACCGGTGATACCCCATCCCCCACACCATTACACCCCCACCACCAGCCTGAACCGGTGATATCCCATCCCCCACACCATTACACCCCCACCACCAGCCTGAACCGGTGATACCCCATCCCCCACACCATTACACCCCCACTACCAGCCTGAACCAGTGATATCCCATCCCCCACACCATTATACCCCCACCACCAGCCTGAACCGGTGATATCCCATCCCCCACACCATTACACCCCCACCACCAGCCTGAACCGGTGATATCCCATCCCCCACACCATTACACCCCCACCACCAGCCTGAACCGGTGATACCCCATCCCCCACACCATTACACCCCACCACCAGCCTGAACCGGTGATATCCCATCCCCCACACCATTACATCCCCACCACCAGCCTGAACCAGTGATATCCCATCCCCCACACCATTACACCCCCACCACCAGCCTGAACCGGTGATATTCCATCCCCCACACCATTACACCCCCACCACCAGCCTGAACCGGTGATACCCCATCCCCCACACCATTACACCCCACCACCAGCCTGAACCGGTGATATTCCATCCCCCACACCATTACACCCCCACCACTACCAGCCTGAACCAGTGATACCCCATCCCCCACACCATTACACCCCACCACCAGCCTGAACCAGTGATATCCCATCCCCCACACCATTACACCTCCACCACCAGCCTGAACCGGTGATATCCCATCCCCCACACCATTACACCCCCACTACCAGCCTGAACCGGTGATACCCCATCCCCCACACCATTACACCCCCACTACCAGCCTGAACCGGTGATACCCCATCCCCCACACCATTACACCCCCACTACCAGCCTGAACCGGTGATACCCCATCCTCCACACCATTACACCCCACCACCAGCCTGAACCGGTGATACCCCATCCCCCACACCATTACACCCCCACTAACAGCCTGAACTGGTGATATCCCATCCCCCACACCATTACACCCCCACCACCAGCCTGAACCAGTGATACAAGGCAGGATGGATCCATGCACCAAATTCTGACCCCACCATCTGATTGCTGCAGCTGAAATACAGACTCATCAGACCAGGCAACGTTTTTACAATCTTCTATTGTCCAATTTTGGTGATCCTGTGCCAATTGTATCCTCAGTTTCCTGTTCCTAGCTGATGGGAGTGGCACTCAGTGTGGTCTTCTGCTGCTGTAGCCCATCTGCTTCAAGGTTGGATGTGTTGTGTGTTCAGAGGTGGTATTCTGCATACCTTGGTTGGTTATTTGAGTCATTGTTGCCTTTTTTATCATCTGGAACCAGTCTGCCCATTCTCCTCTGACATCAACACGGCATTTTCCTCCACACAACTGCCGCTCACTGGATATTTTCTCTTTTTCCCACCATTCTCTGTAAACACCGAGAGATGGTTGTGTGTGAAAATCCCAGAAATACTCAGACCAGCCCGTCTGCCACCAACAACCACGCCACGTTCAAAGTCACCGAGATCCCCTTTCTTCCCTATTCTGATGTTTGGTTTGATCCTCAGCAAGTCATCTTCACCACGTCTAGATTCCTAAATGCTTTGAGTTGCTGCCATGTGATTGGCTGATTAGCAATATTTGCTACCAAGCAATTGAACAGGTGTACCTAATAAAGTGGTGTATATATATATACAGTATATAGTACATTCACACCAGTCACTGCCCTCAAGGATCTTACAGTCTAAGGTCCCTAACTCATATTAATACATACATTGGGGATAATTAACCTCCCAGTGTGTCTTTGCAGTATGGGAGGAAACCCACACAGGCACAGGGAGAACATGCAAACTCCAGGCAGGTAGTGCC
The DNA here is from genome assembly GCA_037953035.1 of Aquarana catesbeiana. Classification (NCBI taxonomy): domain Eukaryota; kingdom Metazoa; phylum Chordata; class Amphibia; order Anura; family Ranidae; genus Aquarana; species Aquarana catesbeiana. The sequence goes on from JBBHAA010001967.1 coordinate 175,479, forward strand.
CCCTGGTTGGGATTTGAAGTGATGACCCCGAGTGCTGCCAGGTAGAAGTGCTAACCACTTATCAACATTGGAAAAGACTAAGAAATTGTAAAAAATGGACTTTGTAGGCACACACGTAGGATAGAAAATATTAGAATTTATAATTGGATAAAATTAAAAAAGGTAAAATGTAGAAAACATAAAAAGATCAGACATCATACTAATGATGACATAGAATACATGACCCCGGGGACTCCAATAACACCTCCAAATATTAGAATCTAATCCAGTGGGATGAGAAATAAGATCCGGTATAACCAGTAGCGGCATCCAAGAGGAATAAAGTGCATGGAGTAGTTGAGTCGCAGTGTGAGGTCACAGGAGGATTTTCCCCTCTACATGTTTCACACAATTGTGCTTCTTCAGGAGATTACAGATCTGATAAACAAGTAAAAAACATCAAATAAGTATATATATATATAACATACTATCCAGTACATAAAGCAATATAAACAATGAAATGGTCATTTCAATGGGATGTAGCAGGATGGAGCCCAAGTCCGGTGACCACCGGGGGAGGGGGGCAAAAAGCAACAATCCCCCCATGGGGACGCAGCCACACATTACACAAACTAATAAATTAACCACTTCAGCCCCGGACCATTTGGCTGGCCAAAGACCAGAGCACTTTTTTGCGATTCGGCGCTGCGTCACTTTAACTGACATTCGCACGGTCGTGTGCGGCATGACTCCCAAACAAAATCGACGTCCTCTTTTTTTCCCCACAAATAGATCTTTCTTTTGGAGGTATTTGATTGCCTCTGCGGTCTTTAATTTTTTTTTGCGTTATAAACAAAAAAATAGAGTGACAATTTTGAAAAAAAAGCAATATTTTTTACTTTTTGCTATAATAAATATCCCCCCGAAAAATATATAATTGTATTTTCCTCAGTTTAGGCCGATACGTATTCTTCTACATAGTTTTGGTAAAAAAAAATTGCAATAAGCGTTTATTGATTGGTTTGCGCAAAAGTTATAGCATCCACAAAATAGTGGATAGTTTTATGCCATTTTTATTATTTTATTTTTTTGGCGGCGATCAGCGATTTTTATCATGACTACGACATTATGGCGGACACATTGGACACTTTCGGCGCTATTTTGGGGCCATTCACATTTATACAGCGATCAGTGCTATAAAAATGCTATTAAAATGCATTGATTACTGTGTAAATGTGACTGGCAGTGAAGGGGTTAACCAGGAGGGGGCACTAAAGGGGTTAAGTGTGTCCTAGGGATGTGTTCTAACTGTGGGGGGAGGGGCTACGTGTGACACGACACTGATCACCGCCCCCGATTACAGAGAACTGTGATCAGTGTCCTGTCACTAGGCAGAACGGGGGAAATGATTGTTTACATCAGCATTTCCCCGTTCTTCCTCTCCGTGAGACGATCGCGGGTATCCCCCCAGACATCATGTCCACGGGACCCGTGATCACGCTCACGGAACTAGCGGCGCACACCCGCCCACAATGCCGCGTCTTAAAAGGCGACGTACAGGTACAGTTAAAAAAGTTTTATGCATAACAAGTCAAATTTTGTAAGATATATTCCATAGAAATAGATACTTACATAATATGAAGATTTTTAAGGTAATACATTGTAGGGGTCATGTATGAAGAAATCACACAAAGAATCCCCAATATTGAAATAGTAAAATTCTGTAAAACAAAAAAAATAAGAAAGGGAAAGAAAAAAGATAATCGGTATGGTACCTAGAACTATGTATATACATTATGTATGCCAAAAAAATATTATATGGCCAGTAAATAGAGAATATTGGATATATAAGGTATAAAAAAAACAGCAGAGGGCTTACCAGGGGCTAAAAAGGCCTATAGATAGCAATGGTTGATAACTATGAGTAGAGATGAGCCGAACAACCCCCCGGTTCAGTTCGCACCAGAACATACTAACAGGCAAAAAAATTTTTGAACACCATTAAAGTCTATGGGACACGAACATGAAGAATCAAAAGTGCTAATTTTAAAGGCTTATATGCAAGTTATTGTCATAAAAAGTGTTTGGGGACCTGGGTCCTGCCCCAGGGGACATGGATCAATGCAAAAAAGTTTTAAAAACGGCATTTTTTTCATGAGCAGTGATTTTAATGATGCTTAAAGTGAAACAATAAAAGTGAAATATTCCTTTAAATTTCGTACCTGGGGGTGTCTATAGTATGCCTGTAAAGGGGCGCATGTTTCCCGTGTTTAGAACAGTCCCTACACAAAATGACATTTCTAAAGGAAAAAAAGTCATTTAAAACTACTCGCAGCTGTAATGAATTGTCGGGTCTCAGCAATACAGATAAAAGTCATTGAAAAAAACAACATGGGATTCCCCCACAGTCCGTTACCAGTCCCTTTGGTTAAGGGGAACCCCAAACCAAATTTTTAAAAAAATTGCGTGGGGGGTCCCCCCAAATTCTATACCAGGCCCTTCAGGTCTGGTATGGATTTTAAGGGGAACCCCACTCCAAAATTTTTAAAAAATGGCGTGGGGGTCCCACAAAAATCAAAATCAGACCCTTGTCCAAGCACACAATCTGGCAGGCCACAGGAAAAGACTGGGGATGAGAGAGCGCCCTCCCCCTTCTGAACCATACCAGGCCACATGCCCTCAACATGGGGAGGGTGCTTTGGGGTAGCCCCCCCAAAGCACCTTGTCCCCATGTTGATGGGGACAAGGACCTCATCCCCACAACTCTTGCCCGGTGGTTGTGTGGGTCTGTGGGCGGGGGGCTTATCGGAATCTGGAAGCCCCCTTTAACAAGGGGGCCCCCAGATCTTGGCATCCCCCCTGTGTGAAATGGTAACGGGGTACAAATGTACCCCTACCATTTCACAAAAAAAGTGTCAAAATGGTAAAAATGACAAGACACGGCTTGGGACAAGTCCTTTATTAAAAAATAAAAAAATAAAAATGTCCCACGTAGTCTTCTTCTTCTCTTTCTCTGCCGATGGACTGAAAAAGAAAAAAAAAAAACACACCGACCCACCTCCATGGAAGGCACCCGTCGTATGACGCGTCCTCGCAGGTGATAGTTCTTTTATAACTGAGGGCCACACGGTGATGTAACCATCTGACCCCGCCCCCTCTGATGCTGGGGGGAGCCATAGGATGTCCCCGTGTGTCAGAGGGGGGTGGGGTCACCTGGGGAATTCACCCTGTGGCCCCACCCTCAGTTATAAAAGAACTGTCACCTGCGAGGACATGTCATACGGAGAGTGCCTCCCATGGAGGCCGGTCGGTGCAGCTTTTTTTTTTTTTTTTCGGTCCGTCGGAGCGAGAGAAGAAGAAGATGAATGGACTTTGTGGGACATTTTTATTTTTTTATTTTTTAATAAAGGACTTGTCCCAAGCCTTGTCTTGTCATTTTTACCATTTTGACACTTTTTTGGTGAAATGGTACCCCGTTACCATTTTACACAGGGGGGAGGCTGGGATCTGGGGGTCCCCTTGTTAAAGGGGGCTTCCAGATTCCGATAAGTCCCCCGCCTGCAGACCCCCACAACCACTGGGCAAGGGTTGTGGGGATGAGGCCCTTGTCCCCATTAACATGGGGACACAGTGCTTTGGGGGGCTCCCCATGTTGAGGGCATGTGGCCTGGTATGGTTCAGGAGGGGGAGGGCACTCTCTCGCGCCCCCTCTTTTCCTGCGGCCTGCCAGGTTGTGTGCTCGGATAAGGGTCTGGTATGGATTTTGAGGGGGGACCCCACGCCATTTTTTAAATTTTGGCACGGGGTTCCCCTTAATATCCATACCAGACCTGAAGGGCCTGGTATGGAATTTGGGGGGACCCCCACGCAATTTTTTTTTAAATTTAGGTTCGGGGTTCTCCTTAATATTCATACCAGACCCAAAGGGCCTGGTAATGGACTGTGGGGGAATCCCAGGCCATTTTTTTCAATGACTTTTATGTGTATTGCCAGGACCGACAATTCCTTATAGCCACAAGTACTTTTAAATGACTTTTATTCCTTTAGAAATGTAATTTAGCTGTCAGATTGTTCTAAACATGGGAAACATGCGCCCCTTTACAGGCATACTATAGACACCCCCCAGGTACGAAATTTAAAGGGATATTACACTTTTATTGTTTCACTTTAAGCATTATTAAAATCACTGCTCCTGAAAAAATGGCCATTTCATAAAACTTTTTTTCATTGATACATGTCCCCTGGGGCAGGACCCAGGTCCCCAAACCCTTTTTATGACAATAACTTGCATATAAGCCTTTAAAATTAGCACTTTTGATTATTCATGTTCGTGTCCCATAGACTTTAATGGTGCTCGCATGTTCGTACAAATTTTTTGCCTGTTAGCATGTTCTGCTGCGAGCCAAACCGAGGGGTGTTCAGCTCATCCCTACTCCTGATATTCCTCGCTCAGTGTGGGTATGACTGGCACCCTGAGGATACAGTCAGTCCCTGTGTCTATGTTCCAAGCCTATCCCTCCCCACAGGCATTGCTGCTCTTCATTCTCACCAAATGCCCTGAATCCACGTCAATTTCCTTCACCCTCTCCTGTGATAATGAGAAAAAATAATAATAATAATAAAAAAATATATATGTGTATATATATATATATAGATATATATATATATAGATATATAGATATATAGATATATCTATATATCTATATATATATATATCTATATATATATATATACACAATTGTGCTCATAAGTTTCCTTCCCCCGGCGGAATTTATGATTTCTTGGCCATTTTTCAGGGAATATGAATGATAACACAAAAACTTTTCTTTCACACATGGTTAATGTTTGGCTGAAGCCATTTATTATCAGTCAACTGTGTTTACTCTTTTTATATCATAATCACAACAGAAACTACCCAAATGACCCTGATCAAAAGTTTACACACCCCAGTTCCTAATACCGTGTATTGCCCCCTTTACCATTAATGACGGCTTGAAGTCTTTTGTGGTATTTGTGGATGAGGCTCCTTATCTTCTCAGATGGTAATGCTGCCCATTCCTCTTAGCACAAAGCCTCCAGTTCCTGTAAATTCTTGGGCTGTCTTGTATGAACGGCACGTTTTGAGATCTCCCCAGAGGGGCTCAATGATATTGAGGTCAGGAGACTGAGATGGCCACTCCAGAACCTTCACTTTATTCTGCTGGAGCCAATGACAGGTTGACTTGGCCTTATGTTTTGGATCATTGTCATGTTGGAATGTCCAAGTATGTCCCATGCGCAGCTTCCTGGCTGATGAATGCAAATGTTCCTCCAGTATTTTTTGAGAACATTCTGCATTCATCTGGACAATTTTGACCAAATTTCCTGTGCCTTTGTAGCTCACACATCCCCAAAACATCAGTGATCCACCTCCGTGTTTCACAGCAGGAATGATGGACCTTTCGTCATAGGCCTTGTTGACTCCCCTCCAAATGTAGTGTTTATAGTTGTGGCCAAAAAATAAATTTTGGTCTCATCACTCCAAATTACTTTGTACCAGAAGGTTTGAGGCTTGTCTCTGTGCTGTTTGGCGTATTGTAAGTGGGATACTTTGTGGAATTTGCGTAGTAATGGCTTTCTTCTGGTGACTCGACCATGCAGCCCATCTTTCTTCAAGTGTCTCCTTATTGTGCATCTTGAAATAGCCACACCACATGTTTTCAGAGAGTCCTGTATTTCATCTGAAGTTATTTGTGGGGTTTTCTTTGCATCCTGAACAATTTTCCTGGCAGTTGTGTCTGAAATTTTAGTTGGTCTACCTGACCGTGGTTTGGTTTCAACAGAAGCAGAGGCGGCTCTAGACTTTGTGAGGCCTTAGGCAAAACTTAGACATGAGGCCCCACTCACTCCCATAATGGGAAAAATAATTCAAGGGATGAAAATGAACTGTATTAGGAGTGTACAGTATAGGGGAGTGGACAGTACAGGGGGTAGGTGAGTGGGCATAATAAAGATATATTTTCCTCAAGCAGAGCTGCACAGGGAAGCTGCTCTCACAGATCCTACCTATTCTGGTAGGCTGTCACAAAGAGAGAAATAAAGGGGGATTGGTGGAGAAGGAAGGAAGGAAGGAAGGAAGGAAGGAAGGAAGGAAGGAAGGAAGGAAGGAAGGAAGGAAGGAAGGAAGGAAGGAAGGAGAAAAAGAGATGGAAGGAAGGAAGGAAGGAGAAAAAAAGATGGAAGGAAGGAAGGAAGGAAGGAAGGAAGGAAGGAAGGAAGGAAGGAAGGAAGGAAGGAGAAAAAAGAAGGAAGGAAGGAAGGAAGGAAGGAAGGAAGGAAGGAAGGAAGGAAGGAAGGAAGGAAGGAAGGAGAAAAAAGATGGAAGGAAGGAAGGAAGGAAGGAAGGAAGGAAGGAAGGAAGGAAGGAAGGAGAAAAAAGGAAGGAAGGAAGGAAGGAAGGAAGGAAGGAAGGAAGGAAGGAAGGAAGGAAGGAAGGAAGGAAGGAGAAAAAAGGAAGGAAGGAAGGAAGGAAGGAAGGAAGGAGAAAAAAAGATGGAAGGAAGGAAGGAAGGAAGGAAGGAGAAAAAGGAAGGAAGGAAGGAAGGAAGGAAGGAAGGAAGGAGAAAAAAGATGGAAGGAAGGAAGGAAGGAAGGAAGGAAGGAAGGAAGGAAGGAAGGAAGGAGAAAAAAGGAAGGAAGGAAGGAAGGAAGGAAGGAAGGAGAAAAAAAGAAGGAAGGAAGGAGAAAAAAAGATGGAAGGAAGGAAGGAAGGAAGGAAGGAAGGAAGGAGAAAAAAAGATGGAAGGAAGGAAGGAGAAAAAAAGATGGAAGGAAGGAAGGAGAAAAAAAAGATGGAAGGAAAGAAAGAAAGAAAAAGAAAGAGAAAAAAAGATGGATGGAAAGAAAGAAAGAAAAAGAAAGAATAAAAAAGATGGATGGATGGAAAGAATGAGAGATGGAAGGAAAGAAAGAGAAGGGGGATGGAGGAAGAGGGGAAGGAAGAGCATCCCCTACATCAGTGTACTCACTGGGATGCAGGAGGGACTGGAGGGATGGATGGATGGATGGATCAGACTCCCCTTTTCCTTTTCTGTTTTCTTCTTCAGCATGAATCTTCCCGCACACACATCCCCTTCTGAGGCAGAGCAGAGAACACTGCCGAGGAGAGTGGGCGGGGCAGACACAGGAGGAGAGGGCGGGAGGAGGAGGAGCAGAAGCTCTCTCTCCTCTTCTGTTTGGCTGTGCAGGCAGAAGGGGGAGGGGAGAGATCTGTCAGAACAGGCTATGCTGAGCGGCTCTCCCTGTCTGTGATCCGGAGATGTACATGAGCTCCGATCACACATCTCACTTGCAGCCTGTTATCTCTCCCTGTAACAAAACGAGGGGACTCAGGACTGTGTGATGGTGGATACCTCTGCTGCTGGAAGAGGCGGCTCTCTGATTAGGTAAACAATCCAGCTTTGCGAGGCCCCTATGACTGCGAGGCCTGAGGCCACCGCCTATTTCACCTAATTAGAGAGCCACCTCTGAACAGTACCCCTCATTTTCCACTTCTTGATTAGAGTTTGAACACTGCTGATTGGCATTCTCAATTCCTTGGATATCTTTTCATATCCCTTTCCTGTTTTATACAGTTACCTACCTTTTCCCACAGATCCTTTGAGAATTCTTTTGCTATCCCCATGACTCAGAATCCAGAAACGTCAGTGCAACACTGGATGAAAGATGCAAGGGTCTGTCAGGAGTCCAGAAACTCATTGACCTTTTATACACACACACTAATTACAAGCAAACAGATCACAGGTGAGGATGGTTACCTTTAATAGCCATTCAAACCCCTTTGTGTCTGTCAGGGCTGGGCTCAGCCCTTCCTTCCTCTGAGCTGGCCGCTCAGCTGTTGGCTAATTGCCAGCTCCCATCTCTCTCCACAGTGACTCACCTGTTGATGATATCCTGCTCATCAGTCCTGCCTTCTTAAGCCGTACAGTCCAGATGATCTCTTCCTTCACCTTGGTCACATCTCTAGAGACACTCTCCTGTGTTCCTGTTAAAGACTTGCTTGGCTGACATTCCTTCTGTCTCCAGATCCTGCTTGCTGTTCTACTATGGTGTTCTCTGGCTCCCTGACGTTTTGGCTTGTCTGACTATCCGTTCCGGTTCCTGAACTCTGGCTATGTTTTGACTACGTTTACTCTGTTTTTTTATTACTATTAATATTAAACAAGTTAGATTTTAACTGTACTTCTGTCTCGGTCTGATTTCATGGTTTCCGACAGTGTCAACTTGTGTGCATGTTATAAGGCCAAAATCACCAGGGTGTGTAAACTTTTGATAAGGGTCATTTGGGTAGTTTCTGTTGCCATTCTGCCAGGGTATGTAAATTTGTGAGCACAACTGTGTGTGTGTGTGTATATGTATATATGTGTGTGTGTATATATATATATATATATATATATATATATATATATATATATATATATAATGTATAAAAGGTAATAATGTATTATATATGAGAAAATAATATATAATAATCTGTATAGAAAAAAATATAATATATACAGGGGTTATAATAGAAATAATAATCTGTATAATAATATATACAATATATAAGTGCCTTTAAAAGGGGTGTCTGTGACTTTAAGGCACATTCAAATTTAAAGGGAGACCTCACTGACTGTCGGGGTTCAAGGTTTGCCCACTGAGGGGCTCACACTTCCAAACTGCTCTGATAATCCCCTAGTTGCCCCCCCTTTACTAAACCTTCCATCTTTTGAAGGCCCCCCCCGAGTCTGGGAAAATCCAGTGTTCCTGGATCCTAGCTCCGCCCACTAGATGATGTCACCAGAGCCTGCACCCCAAACCAAAAAGCACTGTAATAGTCCTGCTGAATTCACTGCTGTAGTGGATTTTATAAATGTACTGGGTGGGTCCTTTCTGACTAGAGCATAGGTGCAGAACTTGCTGGAAACCTTCATCCAGGAATAGGTTTTCTTCAGCTGCCAATGGGAATGAAGCAGCGCCGCAAAGGTATGGATGGGGGCGGGGGGCGGATAGTCATCGTATGATCCATTGTTCCCCCCACAGGCTGGAGGTTGTCACATTAATGATGTAATGAGTGTATGGGGGAGGGACACCTAAAACTTTCAGAAATGCACCTCCTAGAGTGTGGTCCGGTGTGGCTGAGGTATCATCATGGGTCAGGTGCGTTGCGTCTGCGCCACCAACATTGACAGCGTCGGTGTTCCAATTGGTCGCTTTACTGAAGCTGGCTCCGCCCCATTGCAGTGTGGGAACCCGCGCTTTAACACAATGCAGCGCCAAGAACATGTTGCACGTCGGGGTGCTGCAGCACCATTCACATCTGTGCATTCCGGGAACATGTGTGCAAAAGTGTGAATGCGCCAAAAAAGTTAAATAATTGTTTATGGCACCCTAAAAGCAGGCAGCAGACGTGTGTTTTTTGTGTGCAACAAAATGAGCACCGAACTCACCAAAAATGTGCGGTAAAACTAGTGCGGAGCTCAACGCCTAAAATGCAACTGCCATAGTATGGTTCATAGATGTTTAATATCAGTGGTAACATGAACATCAAGCCAACGCGTTTCAGGGGAAAGGACTCCCCCTTCTTCAGGGCTGTGTACTAGTGGATGGAGGTGATTCCCGGGATGGGTACATTAGTCAGAAGATTTCAGAAAGCCGGGGGTGCCGGCTATAGGTGCAGGGGCAGCAATGAAAAGGGGCGGGGGCATTTTTTGGCACGTTTGTCACATGCAGGGCGTGTCATTCAAGTGAACCAGCTGCCCTATGCACACGTGAGATTTTGGGGTTATTAGAGTTTATTCTGCAGCCAAACACCTAGGAGAGTGTCTCACATTCCAACCATGTGCCCGACCACAGGATCGTACCACATTATGGCCACTAGATGGGGCTGAGTATTATAGGGAATAAGTATTCTCATCAAAGCATAAAATAATGTACATGGGGGAATACTGCATTATGGCCACTAGATGGCACTGAGTATCTTAAGGAATAAAGTACACTCCTCAGCTCCATCTTGTGGTCATAATGATGTACTTTCCACATCCACACTTTTTTTGGCACAGTTAGCCGGATTCAACTTTAAAATAAGTCCAGACATAATTGTTTTTAAATGGGGAGCAAATGTATTAATTTATTATATAGCTGAGCCCCCCCACCCACCCAGCTTTGAAATGCACAATGAAGAAGTATTTTGAGGTTCTGATTTCTGAATATGAAGAACAAATAACTTTCTCAGTGAGAAGCCTCAGAAAGAAGCTGCCATGATATAATTACATGTTAGGTTGGGGGGCAGCAACATCCTCTGAGAGCAATTATACAGCATTATGTGATCTGCAATCGCTTCCATCAAATGCTTCTCCCATAGATGATGACAGAAATCGGTCTGTTAGAATATTACAGATCCTCGACTTTCATGGTCGCCCTTCTCTGGTTTACTAGATGTCATCAATATCCGTATTCTGTGTCAACATTGGATTGGTTGACAGCCAGGGAACCGGCAACTTCTGGTTCACTTTAATGCTCTGAGGCTCTAATGCTGATGACGTGTCCCCACCCACCGACGCGTTTTACTCATTATGAGACAAGTGAGCTTAGCATGGGAATTTAACTTCATCCGTAATGTTGGCACCAAACTGGCGTCAGATTCTGGGGACGGAGAGATTGTTTTATTTGTACAAATTTATTAAGTGTTCTAGTATAGCAAGACCACTTACTGTTATCTCACATATATATTATTATAGCCAAATTTACCACCCTAACTCCTCCCACAGTTTTTACACTACATATACAAATAATATACCGAAACGTGCGGATTGTTCCCGAATGGTGTGCTATTACTTTGTGGAACGTTTCGCCGAATGGTTCACGAAATATCGTCGTTTTTGCGGCGAAATTGGTCCCATAGGAATGAATGGCGAAATGTTCAAAACTAGAGTGGGAGGTGACAAAAGCTGAAAAATCAGAACATGATTTCTAAACTGCCACCACTCCCTCATTTTCAAGCCCACCTACACAAATCTTATATCAAAACGTTCAGCTATCCCTGCTGCCACTAATCATGTCCACGGCTAAGCCATAGTCCTGATAGTTTTCACAATATAACCATTTGTTTACAACTCACACCGTCCATTGACATTCATTGAAACTACACTCTAGCCCCCTTCAAATTTGAAGGGCAATTTCTAAACTGCGACCGTGCCTTCAATTTTAATATTTTGGAGACATACTATGTATCAAAATCTAGGTCTGGGTCTTGTGATTCTCACAATATAAAGATCTTCGCTGTAGGATTTATAGTTTTTAAAATATGGCCATTTGAATTACTGCACAGTTACTACAGCTATCATGATCCTGTGTATTGTGTATTGAGCAGTATTTGTGAAGTATAAACAGGGCATGAGCGTTGCTAGGAAACAGTGGTTGTAAACACAAGATGCTGAGACACCCCAAATGCATGTGGTCATACCTTCATCTGCTAGACTTGATAATGCTTGTAGACTACTAGTGGAGGTAAGAACACTTCACACAATTTCCCCAGAAATTGTAGCTTTTCTAGTTATAATTATGATAGAAAAAAAATCGGACAAAACTCCACCCTATAGATCAATGAATGGAAGGATAATGGGCCGACTCAGAGAGAGACTCTGGGGCCATCTAGTGGTCAGTATGCAGAAGGCAGAAACCCTGTGTGGGCAAATATACAGTATATACCTCTCATTATATATAGGAATCAACTATATTATATATACAGTATATACCTCTCATTATATATAGGAATCAACTATATTATATATACAGTATATACCTCTCATTATATATAGGAATCAACTGCGGTATATGTCAGAGCTATATAAATGTATAATAATAATAGTGTGTGACTGTGGGGGAGGGGATATTAGAGTGTAAGCTCCTCTGGTACAGAGAATAATGTGATTGGCTCAGTGATCTCTGTACATCACGGCGCTATATGTCAGAGCTATATACATATATATATATATATATATATATATATATATATATATATATATATATATATATTTGAACAGCAGATAGCACGGTTGTAGCTTTGTACCAATGTAAGGTTTTATATAAACAGAACAGCACAGAGCACTTTTACAACTTTGTACCAATGTAAGGTTCTATATAAAGTAGAACAGCAGAGGGCGATGTTGTAGCTTTGTACCAATGTAAGGTTCTATATAAAGTAGAACAGCAGAGGGCGATGTTGTAGCTTTGTACCAATGTAAGGTTCTATATAAAGTGGAACAGCAGAGGGCGATGTTGTAGCTTTGTACCAATGTAAGGTTCTATATAAAGTGGAACAGCAGAGGGCGATGTTGTAGCTTTGTACCAATGTAAGGTTTTATATAAAGTAGAACAGCAGAGGGCGATGTTGTAGCTTTGTACCAATGTAAGGTTCTATATAAAGTGGAACAGCAGAGGGCGATGTTGTAGCTTTGTACCAATGTAAGGTTTTATATAAAGTGGAACAGCAGAGGGCGATGTTGTAGCTTTGTACCAATGTAAGGTTCTATATAAAGTGGAACAGCAGAGGGCGATGTTGTAGCTTTGTACCAATGTAAGGTTTTGTATAAAGTAGAACAGCAGAGGGCGATGTTGTAGCTTTGTACCAATGTAAGGTTCTATATAAAGTAGAACAGCAGAGGGCACTGTTGCTGCATTGAATTGTTTTAGGGTTTATATAATACAGCCGAGAACTTATGTGACAAACAGAGGGTACAACTCTTGCTGCAGCCATTACAGCTCCCAGTACCTGAAACATGTTAGGATTAGGAAGCCATGTAAAGTGCTGTAATAAGATTGGCTCATGGAGCAGAGCCCTCCCACTGTCAGCCTGATTTCTGGTTCTCAGAATATGGAACAATACTAAATCATAATTTCTTTTGTCTGCAGAGATCCATTTATGGTTCTTGTTTCTGATTGGTTTCTGTGAGTTGATAGCTATTTCCGCTCTTTTATATGAAGTCAGAGAAATCAATCAATAAAATCATTTGTAGGAAGATGACCAGACGTAATGAGCTAAACAATATTTTTAGCACAAATACTACAGATGAGACGAACGTCATATCCCAAAAATGTTACATTTATTGAAAGATTGCACAATCGCTGAATTCAGTAAATATTGCCCCTCCCCCTCCACCCAGGACGCTACTTTTACGGCATTGTGGTAAACGCCTTACCAAGCGGATTTGACATGACACTCATGAAAAGGGCCACAGAAGCCGAGAAAGAAATGAATTCCTGGAGGGTCACCTTCTTATTGTTGTTAACATCAATTATACTGACGATTTACTTCAGGAAATAATTCTTCGTACCTCTCTGTAAGACAGAATTAAGACACATTTTCATTTTAAATTTCCTGCAGTAGTTTGTGTCTCTGCCCCTCCCACAATGGGGAGATTCCCTGCAGTAGTTTGTGTCTCTGCCCCTCCCACAATGGGGAGATTTCCTGCAGTAGTTTGTGTCTCTGCCCCTCCCACAATGGTGAGATTTCCTGCAGTAGTTTGTGTCTCTGCCCCTCCCACAATGGGGGGATTTCCTGCAGTAGTTTGTGTCTCTGCCCCTCCCACAATGGGGAGATTTCCTGCAGTAGTTTGTGTCTCTGCCCCTCCCACAATGGTGAGATTTCCTGCAGTAGTTTGTGTCTCTGCCCCTCCCACAATGGGGAGATTTCCTGCAGTAGTTTGTGTCTCTGCCCCTCCCACAATGAGGAGATTTCCTGCAGTACTTTGTGTCTCTGCCCCTCCCACAATGAGGAGATTTCCTGCAGTAGTTTGTGTCTCTGCCCCTCCCACAATGGGGAGGTTTTTTGCTCAGTGACACTCCCACAGCTTTCAGTGAATGTCTATTCTCTATATTTGAGTCGGTAATCACATGAGACAAATGTAAGGATGGGATTGGCTGCCCTCTGGGGTGTCCCCACCAATAGGTGTCACTTACACTGTGTCATACAGCTCGTCGCGGCTCAGTGTGTTCTCATCTTCGCTACTCTTAGAGGCGTAACTTTCAAATTTCTCCACCAACTGGACCAGGATTTCCTCCACCTTCAGATTACTATCCTGGAGAGAGAAGAAAATGAGAGATCCCAACGAGATCACCTACCCCTCCCACAGTGAGGCCGGGGAGAGAGACAGAGGGCGGGGTTCCTGGGAGAGGGCGGGGTTACGGGGATAGGGCGGGGTTACTGGGAGAGGGCAGGATTACTTGGAGAGGGCATGGTTACAAAGAGAGGGTGGGGCTAAGGGGAGAGGGCGGGGTTACTCCCAATTATCATCATTATTTACTATTATTATTAATTATTATTATCATAATGATTTTAAACAGTAATGTTACAGATCAGCACAGCAGAGCCCCTCCCCCATTAGAGTTCATATCGCTCCCCGATCTCACTACCAGCCGGACTCCTCTTCATCAATTGTCATTTTAGCCCTCCGAGTATCATAAAACACAAAAGCAATGGAGCTTCCTCTGCTCTGCTGGGCCCTGGTACAAAGTCTGGGGGGTGTCTGGCACAAAGTCTTGGGGGGTGTCTGGTACAAAGTTTTGGGGGGTGTCTGGCACAAAGTCTGGGGGGAGTGTCTGGCACAAAGTCTGGGGGGGTGTCTGGTACAAAGTCAGGGGGGTGTGAGGCACAAAGTCTGGGGGGTGTGAGGCACAAAGTCTGGTGGGTGTCTGGCACAAAGTCTTGGGGGGGTGTCTGGCACAACGTCTGGGGTTGGTGAGGCACAAAGTCTGGGGGGGTGTCGGGCACAAAGTCTGGGGGGGTGTCGGGCACAAAGTCTGGGGGGGTGTCTGACACAAAGTCTGGGGGGTGTCTGGCACAAAGTCTGGGGGGTGTGAGGCACAAAGTCTGGGGGGTGTCTGGTACAAAGTCAGGGGGGTGTGAGGCACAAAGTCTGGGGGGGTCTGGCACAAAGTCTGGGGGGGTGTCTGGCACAAAGTCTGGGCGGGTGTCTGGCACAAAGTCTGGGGGGTGTCGGGCACAAAGTCTTGGGGGGTGTCTGGCACAATGTCTGGGGGGGTGAGGCACAAAGTCTTGGGGGGGTGTCTGGCACAACGTCTGGGGGGTGAGGCACAAAGACTGGGGGGTGTGAGGCACAAAGTCCGGGGGGGTGTCTGGAACAAAGTCTGGGGGGGTCTGGCACAAAGTCTGGGGGGTGTTGGGCACAAAGTCTTGGGGGGGTGTCTGGCACAACGTCTGGGGGGGTGAGGCACAAAGTCTGGGGGGGTGTCGGGCACAAAGTCTTGGGGGGTGTCTGGTACAAAATCTGGGGGGGTCTAGCACAAAGTTTGGGGGGTGTTGGGTACAAAGTCGGGGGGTGTGAGGCACAAAGTTTGGGGGGTGTGAGGCACAAAGTCTTGGGGGGTGTGAGGCACAAAGTCTTGGGGGGTGTCTGGCACAAAGTCTGGGGGTGTCGAGCACAAAGTCTGGGGGGGTCAGGCACAAAGTCTGGGGGGGTGTGAGGCACAAAGTCTGGGTGGGTGTAGTGCACAAAGTCTGGGGGGGTGTCAGGCACAAAGTCTGGGGGGGTGTCAGGCACAAAGTCTGGGGGGTGTCGGGCACAAAGTCTGGGGGGGTGTCGGGCACAAAGTCTGGGGGGTGTCGGGCATCAGGTCCGCCCATCAGCTGCTCTGTGTTGCCAAATAAAATGTAATGAATATCTTATTGGTTGTTTTTAGTGACTTTGGCTCCGCCTTGTCCTTTCTCTGCTGTCTCTAGATGGGTGTGTCTCTCCGGTTGCTCCGCCTCCTCTGCAGCAGCCGGGGACGGCTAACATTTTGCGAATTGTGTCCAGCCAGTCTTGTGATTTACACTGCGTGCTGTGTAGCTGAAGGGGGGAGGGAGGGTCACCACTATCTGCAGCTCTGAGCCTCCCTGTGAGATTTGGATTCCTGTAACACTCCCCATTGCCCATCACACTGCCCCCAGCACCTGAAACATGTTAGCTTGTCAGCATTATGCATTGATGTCTTTGGATTTCAATTTCACTATTTACTGCAGACTCGGATCCTTCTGTGAGATCTTCACCCGATCGTCTGGAATGGTTTGTCTCATTCGACAGACAATAGACAACAATATTTGTTCAGCCAATCACAGGTCATTGAGATCAGACTAGCATACGGTGAGCTCTGATTGGCTGCCTGAGCTGCATTCCTACTAAATAAAGATTTCAATATTCAAAGCTCTCCGGCGGATGTGTCGGTGTTCTGTACATAGCGGAAGGGACGCCGACCCCCAATTATTATCTCATGTCTCTATTGTGTGTATTATAGGACCCCGCGGGGGTGGGGAGGGGGAGGGGATAACATGAGAGGAGGGCGGAGATCCCTATACATGGATTTTGTTACATCTTTAATCTGCATCTGTGCAAAATTGTATTATTATTGTATTATTATCAATATTTGTATTATTATTAATATTGTAATTTTTTTTATTATTGTATTGTTGTTGTTGATTTTATCATGTTAATATTAATAGCATTATTATCTATAATATGTTTAATGTTATATAATTGTCATCATTATTATTGTTTTTATTATTATTATCAATATTTTTATTCTTTAGTTTTTTATTATTATTGTATTATCGTTGTTATTATATTTTTGTATTATATTATATAATTGTTTTTTTTATTTTTTTTTATTATTATCAATAGTTGTAATAGTAATATTGTGTTTTTTTATTATTGTATTATCATTGTTGCTGTAGTATTATGTTTTAATATTAATAGCATTATTATCAATATTTGTATTATATAGTTTTTTTATTGTGTTTATTGTTATCAATATTTTTATGAATTTTGTAGTATTTTTATTATTGTATTATCATTGTTATTATTTTTTATATGATATAATTGTTGTTTTTATCATTATCAATATTTTTATTAGTAACATTGTATTTTATTTTATTATTGTGTTATAGCTGTATTTTTATTATTCTATAATATTAATATCATTGTCAATATTTTTAATATTATATAATTAATATTATCATTATTGTTATTATTAAAATCATTTTTAATTCATTTTGTAGTATTTCTTATTATTGCATTTTTTGTAATTATTATTTTTAATATTATAGAATTTTTTTTATTATCATTATTATCAATATTTGTATTAGTATTTTTTATTATTATTGTTGTACTATTTTATTATGTTGTAATAATATCATTATTATCAATATTTTTGATATTATATAATTGTTGTTTTTATTATCCATATTTTTATTATGGTATTATATTTATTATTATTATTATTATTATTATTATTATTAATATGGGCAAATGGGGGTCAGTTGTCTCAGACTACTCCAAAGGACAGGGGGCTGCTGAGAGAACAGAAAATAAGGAGACTTCTCAAGACTTTGGAGACTTCCTGGTCACAGGTGTGAGATGACCTATTGAAGACGGATCTGAGGAAGGAGACGCCTTCTTCGAAAATGGTGACCGTTCCTATTTTCCGATCTCTTAGCGGCACCCCCCAGCTGACCCCCATTTTGCTCACCGGTGCAAGTGAGCCTTGCCTATCGAGAATGTAACCTGGAACATCGAACACCAGAGGAATCCCATAGGGAGAGCCCCATGCCAAGCTGACCATGAACGTTGGCACTGCTACCACCTCCCCCACACAAAGCAGACAGAGATCAGCGGAGTCTCACTATGTTTTCAATGTCGTCAGTCTACAGAGACAGAGGGTAGAATTCAGCCAGTGTGGTACCTGTTATAATTTGATGCCCAATATATACCCAGACAGGACAGCGCCACACCCAGGGGAGCCACCTGATAAGAGATGAGCCAAGGATTTGGGGAGGAGGTATCGCCCTTCCTCCTCGTCCTCTCCTCATTGGCTCCCCTCTCCTCACAAACTCTCCAAAATGTTGGTAAAACTTTTAGTAAAACTATTCAGGTTGTGGTCCCTTAGGGGAAGAATTTGAGGGTAGTGTTGAGTACTCAGGGGTTCTCATCCATGCAGGGTTGGAGGTTCTGGGGTAGTCCAGGTGGAGAGGAGAGGACTGGTTTTCAGTTGGCATCTGGCTGAGAGAGATTGAGCCGGGTGAGCTTAGGACTGAGTGGCTGCGTTTGATGGGCACAGTGGCTGCGTTTGATGGGCACAGTGGCTGTGTTTGGGCACAGTGGTTGCATTTTATGACACAGTGGCTGTGTTTGATGGGAACAGTTACTGTGTTTGATGGGCATAGTGGCAGAATTTGATGGCACAGTGGCTGCGTTTGATGGGCACAGTGGCTGTGTTGGATGGGCACAGTGGCAGCTTTTGATGGGCACAGTGGCTGTGTTGGATGGGCACAGTGGCAGCTTTTGATGGGCACATTGTGCTTTTGATGGGCACAGTGTGCGTTTGATGGGCACAGTGGGCATTTGATGGGCAGTGGCAGCTTTTGATGGGCACAGTGGCCATTTGATGGGCACAGTGGACGTTTGATGGACACAGTGGCTGCTTTTGATGGGCACAGTGGCTGTATTGGATGGGCACAGTGGCAGCTTTTGATGGGCACAGTGGCTGTGTTGGATGGGCACAGTGGCAGCTTTTGATGGGCACATTATGCTTTTGATGGGCACAGTGTGCGTATGATGGGAACAGTGGGCATTTGATGGGCAGTGGCAGCTTTTGATGGGCACAGTGGGCATTTTATGGGCACAGTGCACGTTTGATGGGCACAGTGGCTGTTTTTGATGGGCACAGTGGCTGTGTTGGATGGGCACAGTGGCAGCTTTTGATGGGCACAGTGGCTGTGTTGGATGGGCACAGTGGCAGCTTTTGATGGGCACATTGTGCTTTTGATGGGCACAGTGGCACTGCTTTTGATGGGCACAGTGTGTGTTTGATGGACACAGTGGGCATTTGATGGGCAGTGGCAGCTTTTGATGGGCACAGTGTGTGTTTGATGGACACAGTGGGCATTTGATGGGCACAGTGGCAGCTTTTGATGGGCACAGTTGCAGCTTTTGATGGGCACAGTGGGCATTTGATGGACACAGTGGACGTTTGATGGGCACAGTGGCTGCTTTTGATGGGCACAGTGGCTGCTTTTAATGGGCACAACTTTGTCATCTACTTAGTTGACCGGCCTGGTGCAGTGCAGGGACTGGAGACTGGAGACACTCACAGCAAGGCACAGCAGCAGCAGCTCTCTCTCTTCAGACACGCTCCGGCTCCGTCCGCTCTGCTCCCTCTCTTAGCCACACTGTCTGAAGAACATGGCAGAGGTGGGCGGAGCTTGCTTACTATCCATGAAGGCGGCATGCAATGAATGCTGGGGCGGCCGCGGTCTCTCACTGACATCACTGGTTGCTAGCTAGATGCCGGGCGGTCAGCGATTCTAGCGAGCCAAGTGAGCAACCAGTGCAGTCAGCTTCGGCGGCGGCGCCCTCTTCTGCAGGCACATTACAGCGCTGGGGCCTCGGTGCACCCACCCAGGATCGGCCCTGAATACCAGACTCCTGCCGTACAACTATTATATATTCATTACTGAAAATACATAAGAACAAAACAAATCCACCACCGAGGCCAATAGTGAATGGAGAAGATTCACTTATGCCGGCCATACACGGTTCAAATTTCGTAAGAATTTTCTGTCGAAAATTGTATGAAAGAATTTTCGTATGAATGTCGCACCATTAGTGGGCTGCAACAACGGCCGATTTTTGTGCGGCAATCAAATTTGAGGAATCAGACATGTTGGAATTTTTTGGAAAAATGAACGATTTTCTAGTCAGTGATGGGAGAATCAATGGTGGCGCCATCGGATCATGAAAAAAACAAACTTTCTGATTTTGAAAAGAAAATTTGTTCGAAATTTGACCGTGTATGACCTGCTTTACTTCCAGAATGGGCCAATATATAGACGTTTTCCTGCAACCAGCCGTTCAAAGCACACAAGCTTACTTAAGGGATACAAAACAAATGTTAGAGATTATAGAGAATATCCCTAAAGAAGAAGGACCGGGGATCATGGCTACTGCAGATGTTTCATCTTTATATACGATAATACTCCACCATCAAGTGTGCGAAGCTGCAAAATGGGGCCCGAGGACATATACCAAGCTCCCCTGTATGCAGAGAAAGTTTTTCATTAAATGTAAAGAATAATTATTTCTGGTACAACAAAAAACGACTATCATCAACAGACTGGAGTAGAGATGGGAGCCAAATGTATTTGGGAATAGAAGCGTACATTAGACACTGGCGGGGGGACATAAGGTGAGGATCCTCAGCCAGTTGGAATCCAAATGGATATTTACACTAGAAACTTTCTCACCCAGAGGCCTTAATATTGAATTCCACCTCGACTGCTTCCTTAGTGACTTTTAAACATCTGAAAACATCCTTTCCTATTTCTTGCTATGGGTCCCTCAGTGTCCTATTCCATCCGCACTTCCCGACCGCCGCACGACTATATACGTCCTAAGTTTGAACGGGGATATCGTTGTTATGGCAGCAGCTAGCTGCCATAACCCCGGTATCCCCGTTTTCGTGCAGCGGCCGGCTTTCAGATAAAAGTGGTCCCTGCGGCGGATTCGCCGCGAGATCACTTTTATCGGTGGCGGGAGAGGGCCCCCCCCCTCCCGCCGCGATCCGGTGCCCTCCGCCGCTTACCGGAGCCGTCGGTAGCGGCGGAGGCGATCGCGTCCTTCTGCCTGGTGTGTCTGGAGACAAGTGAGGCCAAGATGGCGCTCACTCGTCTCCATGATACTGCTGGGCGGAAGCGACGTCAAAACGTCACTTCCGTCCACGCCTCTTAAAGGCATATTTTTTCAAATGTCATTTTTCTAAATGACTTTTTTTTTTTCATTGCATTTTAGTGTGAATATGAGATCTGAGGTCTTTTTGACCCCAGATCTCATATTTAAGAGGTCCTGCCATGCTTTTTTCTATTACAAGGGATGTTTACATTCCTTGTAATAGGAATAAAAGTGACACAATTTTTTTTTTTTTTAAACAGTGTAAAAATAAATAAAATATTTTAAAATAAATAATAAAAATTTTAAAAAAAATTTTTAAAACCCCCCTGTCCCGACGAGCTCACGCGCAGAAGCGAACGCATACGTGAGTACCGCCCGCATATGAAAACGGTGGTCAAACCACACATGTGAGGTATCACAGCGACCGGTAGAGCGAGAGCAATAATTCTAGCCCTAGACCTCCTCTGTAGCGCAAAATATGCAACCTGTAGAATTTTTTAAACGTCGCCTATGGAGATTTTTGAGGGTAAAAGTTTGATGCCATTCCACGAGCGGGCGCAATTTTCAAGCATGACATGTTGGGTATCAATTTACTTGGCGTAACATTATATTTCACAATATAAAAAAAAATTGGGATAACTTTACTGTTGTTTTATTTTTTTTATTCAAAAAAGTGAATTTTTTCCAAAAAAAAGTGCGCTTATAAGACCGCTGCGCAAATACGGTGCAAAAAAAAGTATTGCAATGACCGCCATTGTATTCTCTAGGGTGTTAGAAGAAAAACCATATATAATGTTTGGGGGTTCTAAGTAATTTTCTAGCAGAAAAACCTGTTTTAAACATGTAAACACCTAAAATCCAAAACGAGGCTGGTCCTTAAGTGGTTAATATATATTTTATTGTCATTTTTAACTACCCTCCCCTTTCTCCCTTTTGTTCCCCTTTATACATCTACACATTCTCCATGTGTGTGTTTTTAGTATCCCGTACTTCCCCTTGCCACTTTTACATTGATTTTATATTATCATTGTCTCCTATTATTATTGTCATATTATGATCCTTTCATTTATCGTCAGCTCTCTATGCTTACGTCAGTACCGAGGTCTATTTCATCCGGTCGGTATTGACAGTTTTAATTAATAAATACATTTTTCTACATTTTTAATTCTTTGTTTTTCCCCTACGGGTACTCCTTTTTAATACTTATATTTATATTTGTGAGTCCTTGATCTTCAGCCCACGATGCTAGTTTCCCAGTATTTAGCCCTTGTCATTGCTGACAGTCCTTTACCATATCTATGTCTTGGCCGCACCCTCACAACAATAGCATTCAGCTCACGGCCCTTAGCACTAACTACACCTTCGTTTACGGCTGTGCTATATATGAACTGATAACCAAGAAAATGGCCGCGGCCGCGGTCTTCTGGAAAATGGCCGCTATGGTACTATCTCATTGAGCCACAAGAAAATGGCCGCCCATTAGAAACAATGTTAAAAACTATTTAAAGACATCATGTGTGCCTTTCCTTTATCCCCTGATGAAGTCACGAGGTTGTGACGTCACGCATAGGGATGGGATAGGCACTCTATGCTGATGTAGGTTTACAAGCTCGCCGCTCGTTGGAGACAAGCGTTTTTGTTCTGCTGTATTTGTGAGTACCTTCATGCTATTTTAATAAAACCAATTATTGTTAAACAATACTACACTATCCGGTACCCCTTCTTTTTATTTACTCCTCCCGCACTCACTGAGGTACCAAGATATTTAAAGAACGCATTCTGGTCCAGGAATACAAGGAGAGGCAGCCATTACCAGCACCTATTTCTATGCTGTTAGCTGGCACTATTTATTGCGGTACGATTGCTGTGTGTATGGTACACACCGTATCACATTGTATACACGTTATTTTGCACTTTGCACAGGAAGTTTCATTTGTTGCAGAGTTTTGCACATATTTACACTTTAGTACACAGATTCACAGTGTCATTTCTGTGTATGACGTTTGCACTTTGCACTTTATTATTATTATTATTCCCGATTGTGTATATATTATGTCATACTTTATGAAGATTCATTACCAGTAGGTTTGTTTACCTTTTTTGGTGCTCTCTACATCATCTTTGTTCTTTAGTTATTTATCAATTTTACTTATACTGCTACCTTTAGCAGCTCATGGGCATACTTTGCTGGAGCAGCGCAGCACCAACCCCCACCTCCATTTTCAATATAAGGCTTTATATAAAGTAGAACAGCAGAGGGCGATGTTGTAGCTTTGTACCAATGTAAGGCTTTATATAAAGTAGAACAGCAGAGGACGATGTTGTTGCTTTGTACCAATGTAAGGTTCTATATAAAGTAGAACAGCAGAGGGCGCTGTTGTTGCTTTGTACCAATATAAGGTTCTATATAAAGTAGAACAGCAGAGGGCGATGTTGTAGCTTTGTACCAATGTAAGGTTTTATATAAAGTGGAACAGCAGAGGGCGATGTTGTAGCTTTGTACCAATGTAAGGTTTTATATAAAGTAGAACAGCAGAGGGCAATGTTGTAGCTTTGTACCAATGTAAGGTTTTATATAAAGTAGAACAGCAGAGGGCGATGTTGTAGCTTTGTACCAATGTAAGGTTTTATATAAAGTGGAACAGCAGAGGGCGATGTTGTAGCTTTGTACCATTCTAAGGTTCTATATAAATTAGAACAGCAGAGGGCGATGTTGCTGTATTGAATTGTTTTAGGGTTTATATAATACAGCTGAGAACTTATGTGACAAACAGAAGGTACAACTCTTGCTGCAGCCATTACAGTTCCCAGTACCTGTAACATGTTAGGATTAGGAAGCCATGTAAAGTGCTGTAATATGATTGGTTCATAGAGCAGAGCCCTCCCTCTGTCAGCCTGATTTCTGGTTCCCAGATTATGGAACAATACTAAATCATAATTTCTTTGTCTGCAGAGATCCATTTATGATCCTCGTTTCTGATTGGTTTCTGTAAGTTGATGGCTATTTCCACTCTTTTATATGAAGTCAGAGAAATCAATCAATAAAATCATTTGTAGGAAGATGACCAGATGTGACGAGCTAAACAATATTTTTAGCACAAGTACTGCAGATGAGACGAACGTCATATCCAAAAAATGTTACATTTATTGAAAGATTGCACAATCGCTGAATTCAGTAAATATTGCCCCTCCCCCTTCACCCAGAATGCCTCTCTATTATTTCCTTTATGGGAAAGGCCACAGGAGCCGAGAAACGCATGAATTCCTCGAAGGTCACCTTCTTATCGTTGTCACCATCCATCTTACTGATGATTTCCTTCAGGAAATTATCATTCCCACCTATCTGTAAGACAGAATTAGGACACATTTTCATTTTAAATGTATTTTGTTTTTAAATGAGATTTACTGTAGTAGTTTGTGTCTCTGCCCCTCCCACAATGGTGAGATTTCCTGCAGTAATTTGTGTCTCTGCCCCTCCCACAATGGGGAGATTTCCTGCAGTAATTTGTGTCTCTGCCCCTCCCACAATGGGGAGATTTCCTGCAGTAATTTGTGTCTCTGCCCCTCCCACAATGGGGAGATTTCCCCCAGTAGTTTGTGTCTCTGCCCCTCCCACAATGGGGAGATTTCCCCCAGTAGTTTGTGTCTCTGCCCCTCCCACAATGAGGAGATTCCCTGCAGTAGTTTGTGTCTCTGCCCCTCCCACAATGGGGAGATTTCCTGCAGTAGTTTGTGTCTCTGCCCCTCCCACAATGGGGAGATTTCCTGCAGTAGTTTGTGTCTCTGCCCCTCCCACAATGGGGAGGTTTTTGCACAGTGACACTCCCACAGCTTTCAATGAATGTCTATTCTCCATATTTGAGTCAGTAATCACATGAGACAAATGTAAGGATGGGATTGGCTGCCCTGTGGGGTGTCCCCACCAATAGGTGTCACTTACAATGAGTGCGGGGAATTCTGCTGTTATGAGGTCAGACATCTGTTTGGTGCTCAGTGTGTTCTTCTCTTCACTACTCTTGGAGGCGTAACTTTCAAATTTCATCACCATCAGGACCAGGATTTCCTGCATCTTCAGGTTGAGGATTTCCTCCACTGTCAGGTTCCTATCCTGGAGAGAGAAGAAAATGAGAGATCCCAACGAGATCCACCGAGATCACCTACCCCTCCCACAGTGAGGCCGGGGAGAGAGACAGAGGGCTATTATCATTATTTACTATTATTATTAATATTCATAATTAGGGATGAGCTTCGAGTTCGAGTCGAACTCATGTTCGACTCGAACATTGGCTGTTCGCAAGTTCACCGAACAGCGAACAATTTGGGGTGTTCGCGGCAAATTCGAATGCCGCGGAACACCCTTTAAAAGTCTATGGGAGAAATCAAAAGTGCTAATTTTAAAGGCTAATATGCAAGTTATTGTCATAAAAAGTGTTTGGGGACCTGGGTCCTGCCCCAGGGGACATGGATCAATGCAAAAAAAAGTTTTAAAAACGGCCGTTTTTTCAGGAGCAGTGATTTTAATAATGCTTAAAGTCAATCAATAAAAGTGTAATATCCCTTTAAATTTCGTACCTGGGGGGTGTCTATAGTATGCCTGTAAAGGGGCGCATGTTTCCTGTGTTTAGAACAGTCTGACAGCAAAATGACATTTTGAAGGAAAAAACTCATTTAAAACTACTCGCGGCTATTGCATTGCCGACAATACACATAGAAGTTCATTGATAAAAACGGCATGGGAATTCCCCAAAGGGGAACCCCGAACCAAAATTAAAAAAAAAAAATGACGTCGGGGTCCCCCTAAATTCCATACCAGGCCCTTCAGGTCTGGTATGGATATTAAGGGGAACCCCGGCCAAAATTAAAAAAAAAAAATGACGTGGGGTTCCCCCTAAATTCCATACCAGACCCTTCAGGTCTGGTATGGATTTTAAGGGGAACCCCGCGCCAAAAAAAAAAAAAAAACGGCGTGGGGTCCCCCCAAAAATCCATACCAGACCCTTATCCGAGCACGCAACCTGGCAGGCCGCAGGAAAAGAGGGGGGGACGAGAGTGCGGCCCCCCCTCCCTCCTGAACCGTACCAGGCCACATGCCCTCAACATTGGGAGGGTGCTTTGGGGTAGCCCCCCAAAACACCTTGTCCCCATGTTGATGAGGACAAGGGCCTCATCCCCACAACCCTGGCCGGTGGTTGTGGGGGTCTGCGGGCGGGGGGCTTATCGGAATCTGGAAGCCCCCTTTAACAAGGGGACCCCCAGATCCCGGCCCCCCCCCTGTGTGAAATGGTAAGGGGGTACAAAAGTACCCCTACCATTTCACGAAAAAAGTGTCAAAAATGTTAAAAATGACAAGAGACAGTTTTTGACAATTCCTTTATTTAAATGCTTCTTCTTTCTTCTATCTTCCTTCATCTTCTGGTTCTTCTGGTTCTTCTGGCTCTTCTGGTTCTTCCTCCGGCGTTCTCGTCCAGCATCTCCTCCGCGGCGTCTTCTATCTTCTTCTCCTCGGGCCGCTCCGCACCCATGGCATGGGGGGGAGACTCCCGCTCTTCTCTTCTTCTTTTCTTCTCTTCTTCTTTTCTTCTTTTCTTCTCCGGGCCGCTCCGCAATCCATGCTGGCATGGAGGGAGGCTCCCGCTGTGTGACGGCGCTCCTCGTCTGACAGTTCTTAAATAACGGGGGGGGGGGGGCCACCCGGTGACCCCGCCCCCCTCTGACGCACGGTGACTTGACGGGACTTCCCTGTGACGTCACGGGGAATGCCACAGGGAAGTCCCGTCAAGTCACCGTGCATCAGAGGGGGGCGGGGTCACCGGGTGGCCCCGCCCCCCCGTTATTTAAGAACTGTCAGACGAGGAGCGCCGTCACACAGCGGGAGCCTCCCTCCATGCCAGCATGGATTGCGGAGCGGCCCGGAGAAGAAAACGAAGAAGAGAAGAAGAGAAGAAAAGAAGATGAAGAAGAAGAGAAGAGCGGGAGCCTCCCCCCCCATGCCATGGGTGCGGAGCGGCCTGAGGAGAATAAGACAGAAGACGCCGCGGAGGAGATGCTGGACGAGAACGCCGGAGGAAGAACCAGAAGAACCAGAAGAACCAGAAGATGAAGGAAGATAGAAGAAAGAAGAAGCATTTAAATAAAGGAATTGTCAAAAACTGTCTCTTGTCATTTTTAACATTTTTGACACTTTCTTTGTGAAATGGTAGGGGTACTTATGTACCCCCTTACCATTTCACACAGGGGGGGGCCGGGATCTGGGGGTCACCTTGTTAAAGGGGGCTTCCAGATTCCGATAAGCCCCCCGCCCGCAGACCCCCACAACCACCGGCCAGGGTTGTGGGGATGAGGCCCTTGTCCTCATCAACATGGGGACAAGGTGTTTTGGGGGGCTACCCCAAAGCACCCTCCCAATGTTGAGGGCATGTGGCCTGGTACGGTTCAGGAGGGAGGGGGGGCCGCACTCTCGTCCCCCCCTCTTTTCCTGCGGCCTGCCAGGTTGCGTGCTCGGATAAGGGTCTGGTATGGATTTTTGGGGGACCCCACGCCGTTTTTTTTTTTTTTTTTGGCGCGGGGTTCCCCTTAAAATCCATACCAGACCTGAAGGGTCTGGTATGGAATTTAGGGGGAACCCCACGTCATTTTTTTTTTTAATTTTGGCCGGGGTTCCCCTTAATATCCATACCAGACCTGAAGGGCCTGGTATGGAATTTAGGAGGACTCCCACGTCATTTTTTTTTTTTAATTTTGGTTCGGGGTTCCCCTTTGGGGAATTCCCATGCCGTTTTTATCAATGAACTTCTATGTGTATTGTCGGCAATGCAATAGCCGCAAGTAGTTTTAAATGAGTTTTTTCCTTCAAAATGTCATTTTGCTGTCAGACTGTTCTAAACACAGGAAACATGCGCCCCTTTACAGGCATACTATAGACACCCCCCAGGTACGAAATTTAAAGGGATATTACACTTTTATTGATTGACTTTAAGTATTATTAAAATCACTGCTCCTGAAAAAACGGCCGTTTTTAAAACTTTTTTTTGCATTGATCCATGTCCCCTGGGGCAGGACCCAGGTCCCCAAACACTTTTTATGACAATAACTTTCATATAAGCCTTTAAAATTAGCACTTTTGATTATTCATGTTCTTGTCCCATAGACTTTAACGGTGTTCGCGTGTTCGAACAAACTTTTTTCCTGTTCGCATGTTCTGGTGCGAACCGAACAGGGGGGTGTTCGGCTCATCCCTATTCATAATGATTGTAAATAATAATGTTACAGATCAGCACAGCAGAGCCCCTCCCCCATTAGAGTTCATATCGCTCCCCGATCTCACTACCAGCCAGACTCCTCTTCATCAATTGTCATTTTATCCCTCCGAATATCATAGCAAAAGCAATGGAGCTTCCTCTGCTCTGCTGGGCCCTGGTATGAAGTCTGGGGGGGTGTCAGGCACAAAGTCTGGGGGGGTGTCGGGCATCAGGTCTGCCCATCAGCTGCTCTGTGTTGCCAAATAAAATGTAATGAATATCTTATTGGTTGTTTTTAGTGACTTTGGCTCCGCCTTGTCCTCTCTGCTGTTTCTAGGTGGGCGTGTCTGTCTGGTTGCTCCGCCTCCTCTGCAGCATATGGGGGGCGGCTAACATTTTCCTAATTGTGTCCAGCCAGTCTTGTGATTTACACTGCGTGCTGCGTAGCTGAAGGGGGAGGGAGGGACACCTCTATCTGCAGCTCTGAGCTTCCCTGTGAGATTTGGATTCCTGTAACACTCCCCATTGCCCATCGCACTGCCCCCAGCACCTGAAACATGTTAGCTTGTCAGCATTATACATTGATGTCTGTAGATTTCAAGCTTCACTATTTACTGCAGACTCGTATCCTTCTGTGAGATCTTCACCCGATCATCTGGAATGGTTTGTCTCATTTGACAGCCAATAAACAACAATATTTGTTCAGCCAATCACAGGTCACTGAGATCAGACTAGCATACGATGAGCTCTGATTGGCTGCCTGAGCTGCATTCCTACTAAATAAAGATTTCAATATTCAAAGCTCTCTGGTGGATGTGTCAGTGTTCTGTACATAGCGGAAGGGACGCCGACCCCAATTATTATCTCATGTCTCTATTATAGGACCCCGCGGGGGTGGGGAGGGGGAGGGGATAACATGAGAGGAGGGCGGAGATCCCTATACATGGATTTTGTTACATCTTTAATCTACATCTGTGCAAAATTGTATTATTATTGTATTATTATCAATATTTGTATTATTATTAATATTGTAATACTATTTTTTAATATTGTATTGTTGTTGTTGTTTATTTTTTTATGTTGTAATAATAATAGAATTATAATCAATATTATGTTTAATATTATATAATTGTTATTATCATTATTATTATTATTATTATTATTATTATTATTATTATTATTATTATTATTATCAATATTTTTATTTTGTAGTTTTTTTTATAATTGTATTATCATTGTTATTATATTTTTGTATTATATAATTGTTTTTTTTTTTTTTTTTTTTTTATTAATATCAATATTTGTATTAGTAATATTGTATTTTTTTATTATTGTATTATCGTTGTTGCTGTAGTATTAAGTTTTAATATTAATAGCTGGCAAAAACAATAGTAAAAGCTGCGCTTAAGGTGAAAACAGAAAATACAGTGTAGTGAAAACCAAGCAGCCTACATCGAGATCTAGTCTCCAAATCCCACCATAAATAATAATACAAAAAAGATGCGGCGCTAATAATAATTAAAACCAGTGAAATAAATTGATATAATAATCAAGAATAATGGTGCAAGTTAAATAGTATCATACTCCAATGTCCCAAGATTACAGACAAGTAAGATGAACAGATAGAATCCAAAAAACAAAAAAAGAAAAGTCCGTGATAAATCAAGGAAGAGTGCCAGAAAGGGCCACAACAGAGATGAGGATGCAGTGGAGAGAATCTTCTGTGGTTCCTCACACCCGAGGTGGAATATCAGATATGCTTACCAGATCCCATTGACCGCCATTACAGCGGTCAAAAACAGCAAAGGGAAATTTTGGGGCTCCCCACAACCTCAGCTCAATGGTACCGATGGGCGACAGATGGTATCTGGTTCGTATACAGCCCTACACAGAATACGGACGTGGTGACGTCGTAGGCTCCTCCCTACGCGTTTCGTCACTAACGGACGTCGTCTGGGGATTGGCCAATCCCCAGACGACGTCCGTTAGTGACGAAACGCGTAGGGAGGAGCCTACGACGTCACCACGTCCGTGTTCTGTGTAGGGCTGTATACGAACCAGATACCATCTGTCGCCCATCGGTACCATTGAGCTGAGGTTGTGGGGAGCCCCAAAATTTCCCTTTGCTGTTTTTGACCGCTGTAATGGCGGTCAATGGGATCTGGTAAGCATATCTGATATTCCACCTCGGGTGTGAGGAACCACAGAAGATTCTCTCCACTGCATCCTCATCTCTGTTGTGGCCCTTTCTGGCACTCTTCCTTGATTTATCACGGACTTTTCTTTTTTTGTTTTTTGGATTCTATCTGTTCATCTTACTTGTCTGTAATCTTGGGACATTGGAGTATGATACTATTTAACTTGCACCATTATTCTTGATTATTATATCAATTTATTTCACTGGTTTTAATTATTATTAGCGCCGCATCTTTTTTGTATTATTATTTAATATTAATAGCATTATTATCAATATTTTTAATGTATAATTGTTGTTATTGTTTTTATTGTTATCAATATTTTAATGATTTTTTTAGTATATTTATTATTGTATTACCATTGTTATTATTATTTTTTATATATATAATTGTTGTTTTTATCATTATCAATATTTTTATTAGTAACATTGTATTTTATTTTATTATTGTATTATCCTTGCTGTATTTTTATTATGTTGTAATAATATCATTGTCAATATTTTTAATATTACATAGTTAATATTATCATTATTGTTATTATCAATATTTTAATTCATTTTGTAGTATTTTTTATTATTGTATTGTTGTAATTATTATTTTTAATATTATATAATTGTTTTTATTATCATTATTATCAATATTTTTATTAGTATTTTTTTGATTATCGTTGTACTATTTTATTATCTTGTAATATTATCATTGTTATCAATATTTTTGATATTATATAATTGTTGTTTTTATTATCCATATTTTTATTATTGTATTATCGTTGTTATTGTTATTATATTATGTTGTAATATTATCATTATTATCAATATTATTTTTAATATTATATAATTGTTGTTGTGGGTTTGTTTGTTTGTTTTTTAATGTATCAATATTTTTTATTAATATATTTTTTTCTTTATATTATTGTTATCTTATTATTTTATTATGTTTTAATATATTGATATTATATAATATTATTGTTATTATTATTTTTATTATAGTTTTTTATTATTATTATTGTATTGTCCTTGTTAATAAAATAATTTGTAATATTAATATCATTATCAATATTATGTTAAATATTTTATTGTTTTTATTTTTCTATTTGCTCGGCTGGCTGCATACAAGAAATCAGCTTCTACAAGGTGTAATAATCATGGCGTCATAAATGTAAATTATGTGTACCCCGACACACCCGGGAGGTAAAATAGATGCTCCGGGGCAGAAATGGAGGACGGGGATTGGCTACAGAGGTGGGCGATATTTGACGATCCCACCACTACCGACAGATGGCACGCATAGGGTTAACCCCTCATTCTATTCTATCAATCGGCAGACAAGTTAACACGAAGGGGCGATCAATCGCTTGGATTAAAAATATCTGTCCGATGGTCTTTGTTCCTCTACGCCAATCAGCGCCCTGCCCCTCGTCCACTCTGCACAGGCATAATCATGGACGCACGGCCGTGCCAATCACTCATGTTCTTTCCGGCTGGGTTTTCCTTGCCACCTCCTAGTCAGGGTGATCTGCACAAGTGGGCAAATGGGGGTCAGTTGTCTCAGACTACTCCAAAGGACAGGGGGCTGCTGAGAAAATGGAAAATAAGGAGACTTCCCAAAACTTTGGAGACTTCCTGGTCACAGACGTGAGATGACCTATTGAAGACGGATCTGAGGAAGGAGACACCTTCTTCGAAAATGGCGACCGTTCCCATTTTCCCCATCTCTTAGCAGCACCCCCCTCCAACTATCTGAGACAGCTGACCCCCATTTTGCTCACTGGTGCAGGTGACCCTTGCCTATCAAGAATGTAACTTGGAACATCGAATGACCCCACCAGAGGAATCCCATGGGGAGAGCCCCATGCCAAGCTGGCCATGAACGTTGGCACTGCTACCACCCCCCACACAAAGCTGACAGAGAGCAGCGGAGTCTTACTATGTTTTCAATGTCATCAGTCTACGGAGACAGAGGGTAGAATTCAGCCGGTGTAGTACCTGTTATAATTTGATGCCCAATATATACCCAGACAGGACAGTGCCACACCCAGGGGAGCCACCTGATAAGAGATGAGCCAAGGATTTGGGGAGGAGGTATCACCCTTCCTCCTCGTCCTCTCCTCATTGGCTCCCCTCTCCTCACAAACTCTCCGAAATGTTGGTAAAACTTTTAGTAAAACTATTCAGGTTGTGGTTCCTTAGGGGAAGAATTTGAGGGTAGTGTTGAGTACTCAGGGGTTCTCATCCATGCAGGGTTGGAGGTTCTGGGGTAGTCCAGGTGGAGAGGAGAGGACTGGTTTTCAGTTGGCATCTGGCTGAGAGAGATTGAGCCGGGTGAGCTTAGGACTGAGCCATGGTTGGTGGGCTGTGAAAAAAACCTCCTTGGAATCCCTGAAGCCAACGAGGAAACCCCAAAACCCCAGGAGGGCCAGTATGGTGACGGTGAACCTTTGACTTGTTCTGCAATTTTGAAGCAGGGTTATGGACTATCTCGTGTTTTGTGTTTGCTGAAGATTGTAGTGATATAGTATAGTGGGTAGATAATTAATTAGTAGTTATTATAATGATGATGTAAGTAATCTTTCCGCAGCAACCCAATTCTTCCAGAGAGATGAACTTTATTGACTTCCAACACAGAACAAAGTCTTGCAACAGATGACAAAATCCAACAGAGTAAATATGACAACGTTAGTAAATATCCGAGCCTTCAGAGTCCCATGTTTCCTAGACCTGTGCCTTCATAATCACAGACCCCCAGTGAATAGACTGAACACCATGTTATATTCACTATACACTGAATGGATGAGCAATTTGATTGGCCGTTTCCATTTAGGCCTTTGATCTGCTTCTGTCTTTCAGAGTGACAGACAATGACCCCTCGCCGTAAACAGCTGTCCTCATAAACTGCCCTCATTTGTATTCTTGTATATTAACATCAACGAGTATTTGTGTAATTAGATTAACAGATACCAATGTGGCCTGCCTAGAATGGACTTGTCCTAGAATGCCTACATATAACACCATATATAAAATACATATATATACATATAACACCATATATAAAATACATATATATATATACATATAACACCATATATAAAATACATACATATATATACATATAACACCATATATAAAATACATATATATATATACATATAACACCATATATAAAATATATACATATATATATACCATATATACTCAAGTATAAGCCGACCCGAATATAAGCCGAGGCACCTCATTTTACCACAAAAAACTGGGAGAACTTATTGACTCGAGTATAAGCCTAGGGTGACAAATGTGCAGCTACTGTAAGTGGAAAAGAGGGTCAACAGTGCTCATTTGCAGCCTCACTTTGCCCATTTGCAGCCATAGGTCCCCCGATCTTCAAACTCGGTAGTTAAGGGTTCCTAGATGCCCCCTAGCTGCAGCCAGAATTTGGGGTCTCTGGACCCAAAGGGTCCCGAAATGACATTGCTGCAGATGGAAACAGTTAACTGAATTTGGGGGCCTTGTATCTTGGGGCCACTTGGTGCTAGGAACCCCAAATGTGGTATGAAAACCCAGTAGACCTAGCACTACAACATATCTAAAGCTGGGGTTCCTAGCACCAAGTGGCCCCGAGATACGGGGTCCCAAATTTGGTTCGGAAAATGTCAAGCACTTTTCAGCAGCAGAGAATTACATTTTCCGAACCGACTTTGGGGCCCCGTATCTTGGGCCACTTGGTGCTAGGAACCCCAGCTTTGGATATGTTGTAGTGCTAGTTCCACTGGGTTTGCACACCAAATATGGGGTTCCTAGCACCAAGTGGCCCTGAGATATGGGGCCCCAAATTCGGTTCGGAAAATGTCATTCTCTGCTGCAGAAAAGTGCTTGACTCGAGTATAAGCCGAGGGGGGAATTTTCAGCACTAAAAATGTGCTGAAAAACTTGGCTTATACTCAAGTATATACAGTATATATATATATATATAGACATACATATATACATATACAAAACACACTCCATATATCCCCACTTGGATCAGTTAGAATCAGAATTGATTCACAACCAAACTGCTCAGACATCCCTGGCTCTTAAGATTGAAGCCATCTCTATGCTTTCCTTATTTTTCTGGATTGTTCTTAGTTTTCTTCTACCACAACAATATAAACCAAACAAAAAACATATTAATATAAATTGAATAAACACAAAAATCATGGACAGAGTTCTCAATAGCGGGTGAGTAAAAGTGTTATTGGGTCTCCACCAAGGCTCCTGACATTCTTTAGCAATTTTATTAGAAAAATTATATTATTAGAAAATATATGTATATATATATATATATATGTATTTTATATATGGTGTTATATGTATATATATATGTATTTTATATTTGGTGTTATATGTATATATATATGTATTTTATATATGGTGTTATATGTAGACATTAGGGATGAGCCGAACACCCCCCGGTTCGGTTCGCACCAGAACCCGCGAACGGACCGAAAGTTCGCACGAACGTTAGAACCCCATTGACGTCTATGGGACTCGAACGTTCGAAATCAAAAGTGCTCATTTTAAAGGCTAATTTGCATGGTATTGTCCTAAAAAGGGTTTGGGGACCCGGGTCCTACCCCAGGGGACATGTATCAATGCAAAAAAAACTTTTAAAAACGGCCGTTTTTTCGGGAGCAGTGATTTTAATGATGCTTAAAGTAAAAAAAAAAAGTGAAATATTCCTTTAAATATCGTACCTGGGGGGTGTCTATAGTATGCCTGTAAAGTGACGCGTGTTTCCCATGTTTAGAACAGTCCCTGCACCAAATGTCATGTTTACAGGAAAAAATCTCATTTAAAACTGCTTGCGGGTTTAATGTCATGTCGGGTCATGGCAATATGGATGAAAATCAGTGAGACAAACGGCATGGGTACCCCCCAGTCCATTACCAGGCCCTTTGGGTCTTGTATGGATATTAAGGGGAACCCCGCACCCAAATTAAAATAAGGAAAGGTGTGGGGCCACCAGGCCCTATATACTCTGAACAGCAGTATACAGGCGGTGCAAACAAGACAGGGACTGTAGGTTTGTTGTTAAGTAGAATCTGTTTGTAATTTTGAACATTTTTAACGTGTTTAGCTCCAGCCAAAAAATCTTTTCTAAGCTTTTTGGAAAACATAGGGAAGGGTTATCACCCCTGTGACATTTGTTTTGCTGTCTTTCCTCCTCTTCAGAAGATTTCACCTCACTTTTTTGTCCCAATGAAAAATGTTTTTTGAAAATTTGGGTTTTTTTGTGGAACAAGGATTGGAAAGCATCAGTGGAAAGGAGAAATTGTTTTTCCCATATTAACTCTTACAGGAGAGAATTTCCCTTCCTAGGGGTAGATTTCATCTCACTTCCTGTTGTCTCCTTCCGTTTGCAAGTAGGAGTCGTTTGTAAGTTAGATGTTTGAAAGTAGGGTCCTGCCCTATATACTCAGCAGAAATTTGGGCCTTAGGTGTTGCTGTGGCCACAACACTGTAAGCCCTCACAGGGCCCTGCTGTGAAATATTAGATCAAGAATTGTAATTACATGCCCCTGTTGTAAATAGTCTAGCTGCCTGACCGTGGTACTAATAGGATCAAATAGAACACCAGTAATTTTCTTCAGGTAGCTTTATATACTGTAACCAGACAAGCCTGCCTGTCAGTAGGAAGATAACAGGAACGGATCTAGCTGAACACTGTGAGCAGGACGCACTGTACTAAATGTAAATAGTCTAGAAGATAACAGGAACGGATCTAGCTGAACACTGTGAGCAGGACGCACTGCACTAAATGTAAATAGTCTAGAAGATAACAGGAACGGATATATCTGAACACTGTGAGCAGGACGCACTGTACTAAATGTAAATAGTCTAGAAGATAACAGGAACGGATCTAGCTGAACACTGTGAGCATGACGCACTGTACTAAATGTAAATAGTCTAGAAGATAACAGGAACGGATCTAGCTGAACACTGTGAGCAGGACGCACTGCACTAAATGTAAATAGCAGGAACGGATCTAGCTGAACACTGTGAGCAGGACGCACTGCATTAAATGTAAATAGTCTAGATAGAAGATAACAGGAACGGATCTAGCTAAACTGAATACAGTGTATATATATATATGCAACACCTGGGATGCATATATATACACAATACACTGTAAGTGCAGCTAACTGACTGACTGTTCTGCCTAATCTATCTAACTCAAATCAAATGACACTGTCTCTCTCTCTCTCTATCTCTCAGCACACCGGAACACACACTACACAGGGCCGCCGTGCAGGCGGCCTTATATAGTGTGGGGTGTGTACTAAATCCCCTGAGCCATAATTGGCCAAAGCCACCCTGGCTTTGGCCAATTACAGCTCTCTCTACTGACGGCGCTGTGATTGGCCAAGCATGCGGGTCATAGTGCATGCTTGGCCAATCATCAGCCAGCAATGCACTGCGATGCCGCAGTGAATTATGGGCCGTGACGCGCCACACGAATTTAGCGCGAACAGCCCATAACGTTCGCAATTCGGCGAACGATCGAACAGCCGATGTTCGAGTCGAACATGGGTTCGACTCGAACACGAAGCTCATCCCTAGTAGACATTCTAGGACAAGTCCATTCTAGGCAGGCCACATTGGTATCTGTTAATCTAATTACACAAATACTCGTTGATGTTAATATACAAGAATACAAATGAGGGCAGTTTATGAGGACAGCTGTTTACGGCGAGGGGTCATTGTCTGTCACTCTGAAAGACAGAAGCAGATCAAAGGCCTAAATGGAAACGGCCAATCAAATTGCTCATCCATTCAGTGTATAGTGAATATAACATGGCGTTCAGTCTATTCACTGGGAGTCTGTGATTATGAAGGCACAGGTCTAGGAAACATGGGACTCTGAAGGCTCCGATATTTACTAACGTTGTCATATTTACTCTGTTGGATTTTGTCATCTGTTGCAAGACTTTGTTCTGTGTTAGAAGTCAATAAAGTTCATCTCTCTGGAAGAATCGGGTTGCTGCGGAAAGATTATAAAAATATATCAACGGATCCGCGCTTGTAAATTAACTAACACCTGCAGCCCCCCTAAGTGGGAAGGGGACACCTATGTGATCCCCCAAACAGCACAGTACAAAGTATAGGGAGTGGCGCTGTGTTAGGAGTGTGACTGGAATTTAAAAAATTCAAGTGTATAAATTAAGTTACAAAATTTTTTTGGTATGATCCAACAGTTTTTTTTTAACAGGGAAATCTTTTCTTATTTTAGTGAAAACACCTTAATAAGTGAGAAAATGCTTCTATATGTGCAAAAAATCGCAAAACATAAACAACACCATAAAATATAAATACATTTTCATATTGATAAATATAAAGTGATAAATGCCAAAGGCAGTGATTATCAAACAGCAATATATAGATGTGCATACGCCGTAAAAATTCATTAATAGTGTGTCAAAAACGCAGCTAGAAAATCGCAAACTAAAAAATCACAGCTAAAAAATCAGAAAACCATATATTATTTGTGCAAAAATGTTCATAAAAATTGTGCAAAAAGTTCTTCTTTAAGTGATAAAGTGCCGTGCTGTAACAACTGATGATCCCCCCAATGTGGTTGCACTCACCGGAGCTCTCCACCCCTGCAGGGGTACGAGCGTATACTGTTGATCCTGTCACTCCAGTCCTGTAGATGTCAATTTCCTTCCAAGCGTCCCAATCCAGAAAAACCAGCTGTACACACAGGGAGGTGGGGACTACCTGTCCCTTGAAGTGTTAAAAGGTCCCCTCTGGATATCCACTAAATGAATTGTTCAAAAAGTACAGGTCACCATTGTTGAATGTCCATATAGGGCAGCGTGTTCTAAAAGCCTAGACCCCTCTGCCAACCAGCGCTTGCTATCTAGAGGGATTCCATCTCTATTAATGATTTTTTACTGGGTATGATCACTGCACATCTATATATTGCTGTTTGATAATCACTGCCTTTGGCATTTATCACTTTATATTTATCAATATGAAAATGTATTTATATTTTATGGTGTTGTTTATGTTTTGCGATTTTTTGCACATATAGGAGCATTTTCTCACTTATTAAGGTGTTTTCACTAAAATAAGAAAAGATTTCCCTGTTAAAAAAAAAACTGTTGGATCATACCAAAAAAATTTTGTAACTTAATTTATACACTTGAATTTTTTTAATTCCAGTCACACACCTAACACAGCGCCACTCCCTATACTTTGTACTGTGCTGCGGAAAGATTACTTACATCATCATTATAATAACTACTAATTAATTATCTCCCCACTATACTATATCACTACAATCTTCAACAAACACAAAACACAAGATAGTCCATAACCCTGCTTCAAAATTGCAGAACAAGTCAAAGGTTCACCGTCACCATACTGGTCCTCCTGGGGTTTTGGGGTTTCCCCGTTGGCTTCAGGGATTCCAAGGAGGTTTTTCCAAGGAGGTTAGGTACTTCCCCTGGTAATTAGGAAAGGTAGGTACTCATCCTTGTAATGAGGAAAGGTAGGTACTTCCCCTGGTAGTGAGGAAAGGTAGGTACTCCCCTTGTATAATGAGGAAAGGTAGGTACTCCCCCTGGTAATGAGGAATGTTAGGTACTCCTCCTGTATAATGAGGAAAGATAGGTACTCCCCCTGGTAATGAGGAAAGGTAGGTACTCACCCTGGTAATGAGGAAAGGTAGGTACTCACTCTGGTAATGAGGAAAGATAGGTACTCACCCTGGTAATGAGGAAAGGTAGGTACTCACCTTGGTGCTGTAGGCAGAGAAGAGACTCAGAAAGATCAGAAGACAGAACATTTTGTTGGTGGGTTTGAGGATTGCAGTCTGGGGATGGGGAGAAGAGAAGACAATGATGATGGGTGAGGACGGGTAATATAAACTCTCTATAGGTAATATAACTTACCATGGTGATCGATGTGACGGCACACACTATGCTGGGTACAGGTGTGAGGAGACTTTTATATGAACTGAAATCTGGTCAGACCCTCCTCTCCCCACCCCCTTTATGTGTATTATATTCCTTGTGTGGACACACCCAGCTCTGTACTGATACCTCTATACAGGTGATCCACACTCCAATGACTTGTCCTGTGACTTGGGACTGCAAAGTCACATGACAAGTCATTCCCCATGATTTCCAATGACAACCATTCATATTAGTACGACTTCAAATTGTGCCGACTTCAAATTGTGCCGACTTCAAAGTAGACTCTGCACTACTTTGGTTTGACTTTGATGTGAGTTACACAGGCATTCTCTAAAATCGCAGCCGCAAAATTGCGTGTCTTTGGAGTCACGGTAGTGTGAAAGAGGCCTAACTAGCTTGATAAAACATCCTTCTCAACACCCGAACAGCTCATCTAAACACCATGGTCTACAGAACAAGCAGGAGAATAAGGGAGTTTGGTTAGGGTCTATTGACTTCCAGTTGGCTTGTGTTCCAGTGTTGGTGTCTTTTCTTTCGCCGGCAGCCACATCTGGGTTTTACCTGGAGTGTGGTGGCTGTATCATATGACACATCACGGGTAGAGTTGTCACCTCATCCCTTTAAACCTGAACACCTTTCAATTACATGGGTTCTGAGGCTAATTAAATGCAGATAAGGCACCAAGTGAGTTTAATTACCACCTTAATCAGCCACAGAACCTGTGTAATTAATATGTGTTCGGGTTTAAAGGGATGAGGTGGCAACCATAATCACAGGACTGCATCCTCTATTTGAAATCAAGTGGGACGTTGTGTCAGTGCTTGAGCATGGAGTCCATGTTCCTCTAGAACTTTTGTGCCTGCAGCTCCTCTGTAAGGTACTGAAGCGTTCCTCTACAACTGTAAGACCTTTAAACCTCCGTAGCCCCCTGCAACTTCCACTAATCTACACAGCAGTCCCTTTTGCACCTTGGCATCCCCATCTGCCATCCATTCTCTGCCACCTCTGTACCCACAGTCTCCACTACATCCACAGTCTGAACCTGGGCTACACCCAATACCAGGGCAAGACCTTCTAGAACCCAAGAAAAATGAAGACAAAATGTGCAGTGTTGAGGCAGGCGAAGCTTTATATTTGTACCGAGAGTGGCCGGGACGGCACAGGGAACGTAATTGGCCACCACTGTCCACCAGGCCTAGTCTTGACATTTTCCGGTCCATGGAAAACTGAATAGAAAAGTAAAAAAGATGTGACACGGTTCCACCAGTGTTGTTTAGCTATCAGGAGCTTTGGGAAGCCAGGTTTTCATTAACATTATTGAAACCAATTTTGGTTTCATCTGTAAACTAGTTATAACTCAGAAAAAGTTCAAATTGTATTCTTTTGTAAAGTCACTAGAATGAGGTCTGTGGTACAGATTCTGGTTCTGTCTATTTTTGTTATGTGACAGATCACTGTGCTGGT
Organism: Aquarana catesbeiana; assembly: GCA_037953035.1. Lineage (NCBI taxonomy): Eukaryota > Metazoa > Chordata > Amphibia > Anura > Ranidae > Aquarana > Aquarana catesbeiana. The sequence goes on from JBBHAA010001967.1 coordinate 216,052, forward strand.
TCTGTTCCCCCAATGCCTATTATGACTAAATCTCAATCATGTAACTATGATAGACCACCCCCATCCTGTCCTACAGATATACAAGCCTTCTCCGTCTCACTGATAGGGGCTACAAGGATTACACCGGGACTACACCGTATGACGTCAGCCTAATGAGGATGTTTTTTACTCGGGATGTATGATTTTGGCAAATGGGCTCAATAAATCTTTATATGAGGATCTTGCTGTACCCAAAGGTCTACCGCCTGCTCCTGTTCTCCATTCCACAAGATAAATAAAACCAGTACTTACTGGGAATTAATGAATTGTTCTGTCTGCTCTTCCAATAATGAATGCCGGAGATCCGGGACCTCAGGCGAGTTCTGAACAATCGGTGATCTTTACCTGAACAAACTAATAGTCACAGTACAGGCCGGCCTCACAGTACATCTCATCCTCATTGAACTGTTTATCTGCGTTTGTCAACATCAACGTCACGCCACACGCCGATGTTTGTCTCTAACCCATAATGTGGCCTGTACATAACAGAATGCATCTAAAAACCCAAGAGAATACGGGGCATTACATTAACAAAAGGTTATAAGCCCTGTCACTTGGGGGTCCCAGAACCATGGCACTCGGACACTTGGGGGTCCCAGAACAATGGCACCCGGGAGTCCCAGAACAATGACACCCAGACACTTGGGGGTCCCAGAACAATGACACCCGGGGGTCCCAGAACAATGACACCCGGACACTTGGGGGTCCCAGAACAATGATACCTGGACACTTGGGGTTCCAGAACAATTAGATCCGGACACTTGGGGGTCCCAGAACAATGACACACGTGGACACTTGGGGGTCCCAGAACATTGACACACGGACACTCAGGAATATTGATATTGGATTATGGTTATTGGTATTCTATAAATATATTGATGCAGAAAACAGAAACACAGAAGCATTTAAAGGATAAATTTCTAGTTTATTGAGACGTCAGTCTTTGTACAAGGGTCTCCTCCATGGCGGTGGAATGAACAGTCGGAGTGCCTCAGCTGCTCTCACAGAAGAAGGTGTTGCAGGCCACGTCAAAGAGGCCACCAAGATGACAAACTCCTGAAAGTCCACCTCCCATCTCCGTTCTCATCCAGCTCCTTCAGGATCCTGTCCACGGAGGTGGCGTCTTTTTGCTCCTAGAGAAGGAAGACTTATGCCCCGTACACACAGTCGGATTTTCCGATGGAAAATGTGTGATAGGACCTTGTTGTCGGAAATTCCGATCGTGTGTACACAAATCCGACAGACAAAGTGCCACGCATGCTCAGAATAAATAAAGAGATGAAAGCTATTGGCCACTGCCCCGTTTATAGTCCCGACATACGTGTTTTACGTCACCGCGTTTAGAACGATCGGATTTTCCAAAAACTTTGTGTGACCGTGTGTATGCAAGACAAGTTTGAGCCAACATCCATCGGAAAAAATCCTAGGATTTTGTTGTCGGAATGTCCGAACCAAGTCCGATCGTGTGTACGGGGCATTAGATTTAATCAACCATCGTTTTCCCATCTTTCCCCGGTTCCTGCCTACATTACACCGAGATTCCATTCTAGAAGAGTATCCCACAGGAAATAAAAAAGTGTATTTAGTTTGGAAATTTGAGGCTTTCGTGGTAAAAATTCTACACATCTGTTTTTTTCATCTTTGTAGTTTGTGTATCAAGATTATGTGGTCCTCTTTAGAATTAGTCAACGGTATGCAACCCTCAATATATTTTTTAGATAATGAGTTTTGAATGTCAGGTATCAGAAAGACTTTTCAGAAGGTTCCCCAATCACCAATTTGGCTGTTGATTGTGTGTGACTTGCTTTAGAAAGTAACTATATGCAGTATCTGGAGTAGAGTTAAAAGATATTACTTTTTATTTATTTATTCTGGAGTCCTTGTCCCTTTAGAGCCGGTTCACATAGGGGGGCTTCAAAGTCACCCGACTCTGAAACCGCCCCGTACAGAGCGACTTGCAAAACTACTTCTGTATAGAAGTCAATGCAAGCCGCTCTGAAGTTTCCCCAAAGTAGTACAGGAACCTTTTGACTTGAGTCGCTCCTATTAGAACGGTTCCATTGTAGAGAATGGAGCGCGACTTGTCAGGCGGCTAAGTCACCTGACAGGTCACCCCTGTGTGAACAATGGCTTTCTTCTTGTCACTCTTCCATAAAGGGCAGATTTGTGGAGAACACGACTAATAGTTGTCCTGTGGACAGATTCTCCCACCTGAGCTGTGGATCTCTGCAGATCCTCCAGAGTTACCATGGACCTCTTGGCTCTTCTCTGATGAATGCTCTCCTTGCCCGGCCGGTCAGTTTAGGTGGACGGCCATGTCTTCATGAGATGTTCATAGTTACATAGTTAGTGAGGTTGAATAAAGACACCAGTCCATCCAGTTCAACCTGAGAGAGTGTGTGTCTACAACCCTGACCCCTAACCCTGTACATCGTACACTCACATCAATCCCTACCCTCAATCCAAGGTCCCCATTCATATACTAGGGCCAATTTTGTACAGAAGCCAATTAACCTACCAGCGTGTCTTTGCAGTATGGGAGGAAACCCACGCAGGCACAGGGAGAACATGCAAACTCCAGGCAGGTAGTGTCGTGGTTGGGATTTGAATCAGCAACCCTTTTTACTGCTAAGCCAAAGTGCTAACCGCTACACCACTGTGCTGCCTTAAATGTTCAAAGCTAATGCTCAAAGCTTGGGATATTCCTTTATAACCTAACCCTGCTTTATACTTCTCCACAACTTTATCCCTGACCTGTCTGGTGTGTTCCTTGGCCTTCATGGTGCTATTTGTTCACTAAGGTTCTCTAACAAACCTCTAAGGGCTTCACAGAACAGCTGTATTTATACTGAGATTACTAATTAGGTGACATCTGAAGGCAATTGGTTCCACTAGATTTTAGTTAGGGGTATCAGAGTAAAGGGGGCTGAATACAAATGTCCCCCCCCACACTTTTCACATATTTATTTGTATCATTTATCATTTTCCTTCCACTTCACAATTATTACCTCTGATGTATGATGATGATGAGGATCAGATTAGGTCCCCCTTCCTAGTAGTGGGTTGGACCCCCTTTTGCCTTCATTCTTGGTGGCATAGATACAACAAGGTGTTGGAAACGTTCCTCAGAGATTTTGCTCCATAGTGACATGATAACATCACACAGTTGCTGCAGATTTGTCAGCTGCACATCCATGATGTGAATCTCCTGTTCCACCACATCCCAAAGGTTTTCTATTGGATGAGATGTGGTGAGTGTGGAGGCCATTGGAGTACAGTGACCTCATTGTCCAGTGGTGAGATGATTGGAGCTTTGTGACATGGTGCATTATCCTGCTGGAAGGAGCCATCAGAAGATGGGGACACTGTAGTCATAAAGGGATGGACATGGTCAGCAACAATACTCAGGTACCCCATCCCCCACACCATTACACCCCCCACTACCAACCTGAACTGGTGATATCCCATCCCCCACACCATTACACCCCCACCACCAGCCTGAACTGGTGATATCCCATCCCCCACACCATTACACCCCCACCACCAGCCTGAACCGGTGACACCCCATCCCCCACACCATTACACCCCACCACCAGCCTGAACCGGTGATATCCCATACCCCACACCATTACACCTCCACCACCAGTCTGAACCGGTGATACCCCATCCCCCACACCATTACACCCCCACCACCAGCCTGAACCGGTGATACCCCATCCCCCACACCATTACACCCCCACCACCAGCCTGAACCGGTGATATCCCATCCCCCACACCATTACACCCCCACCACCAGCCTGAACCAGTGATACCCCATCCCCCACACCATTACACCCCCACCACCAGCCTGAACCGGTGATACCCCATCCCCCACACCATTACACCACCACCACCAGCCTGAACCGGTGATACCCCATCCCCCACACCATTACACCCCCACCACCAGCCTGAACCGGTGATATCCCATCTCCCACACCATTACACCCCACCACCAGTCTGAACCGGTGATATCCCATCCCCCCACACCATTACATCCCCACCACCAGACTGAACCGGTGATATCCCATCCCCCACACCATTACACCTCCACCACCAGCCTGAACCGGTGATACGCCATCCCCCACACCATTACACCTCCACCACCAGCCTGAACCGGTGATATCCCATCCCCCACACCATTACACCCCACCACCAGCCTGAACCGGTGGTACAAGGCAGGATGGATCCATGTGCCAAATTCTGACCCCACCATCTGAAAGTCGGAGCTGAAATCCAGACTCATCAGACCAGCCAACGTTTTTCTAATCTTCTATTGTCCAATTTTGGTGATCCTGTGCCAATTGTAGCCTCAGTTTCCTGTTCTTATCTGACAGGAGTGGCACCCGGTGTGGTCTTCTGCTGCTGTAACCCATCTGCTTCAAGGTTGGATGTGTTGTGTGTTCAGAGATGATATTCTGCATACCTTGGTTGGTTACTTGAGTTACTGTTGTCTTTCTATCATCTGGAACCAGTCTGCCCATTCTCCTCTGACCTCAACAAGGCATTTTCCTCCACACAACTGCTGCTCACTGGATATTTTCTCTTTTCCCCAACATTCTCTGTAAACCCGAGAGATGGTTGTGTGTGAAAATCCCAGAAATACTCAGACCAGCCCGTCTGCCACCAACAACCACGCCACATTCAAAGTCACTGAGATCCCCTTTCTTCCCCCATTCTGATGCTCGGTTTGATCTTCAGCAAGTCGTCTTCACCATGTCTAGATAGCTAAATGCATTGAGTTGCTGCCATGTGATTGGCTGATTAGAAATATTTTCTACCAAGCAATTGAACAGGTGTACCTAATAAAGTGGTATATATATATATACAGTATATAGTACATTCACACCAGTCACTGCCCTCAAGGATCTTACAGTCTAAGGTCCCTAACTCATATTAATACATACATTGGGGCTAATTAACCTCCCAGCGTGTCTTTGCAGTATGGGAGGAAACCCACACAGGCACAGGGAGAACATGCAAACTCCAGGCAGGTAGTGCCCCCTGGTTGGGATTTGAAGTGATGACCCCGAGTGCTGCCAGGTAGAAGTGCTAACCACTTATCAACATTGGAAAAGACTAAGAAATTGTAAAAAATGGACTTTGTAGGCACACACGTAGGATACAAAATATTAGAATTTTTAATTGGATAAAGTTAAAAAAGGTAAAATGTAGAAAACATAAAAAGAACAGACATCATACTAATGATGACATAGAATACATGACCCCGGGGACTCCAATAACACCTCCAAATATTATCATCTAATCCAGTGGGATGAGAAATAAGATCCGGTATAACCAGTAGCGGCATCCAAGAGGAATAAAGTGCATGGAGTAGTTGAGTCGCAGTGTGAGGTCACAGGAGGATTTTCCCCTCTACATGTTTCACACAATTGTGCTTCTTCAGGAGATTACAGATCTGATAAACATGGAAAAAACATCAAATAAGTATATATATATATATAACATACTATCCAGTACATAAAGCAATATAAACAATGAAATGGTCATTTCAATGGGATCTAGCAGGATGGAGCCCAAGTCCGGTGACCACCGGGGGAGGGGGGGCAAAAAGCAACAATCCCCCCATGGGGACGCAGCCACACATTACACAAACTAATAAATTAACCACTTCAGCCCCGGACCATTTGGCTGACCAAAGACCAGAGCACTTTTTTGTGATTCGGCGCTGCATCGCTTTAACTGACAATCGCGCGGTCGTGTGCGGCGTGACTCCTAAACAAAATTGACGTCCCTTTTTTATCCCCCATAAATAGATCTTTCTTTTGGAGGTATTTGATCATCTCTGTGGTTTTTTATTATTTGCACTATAAACAAAAAATAGAGCAACAATTTTGAAAGCAATATTTTTTTACTTTTTAATATAATAAATATCCCCCCGAAAAATAGATAAAAAAACATTTTTTTCCTCAGTTTAGGCCGATACGTATTCTTCTACATAGTTTTATAAAAAAAAATCGCAATAAGTGTTTATTGATTGGTTTGCGCAAAAGTTATAGTGTCTACAAAATAGGGGATAGTTTTAAGGCATTTTTATTAATAATTTTTTTTTGGCAGCGGTCAGCGATTTTTATTGTGACTGCGACATTATGGCGGACACATCAGACATTTTTGGTGCTATTTTGGGACCATTCACATTTATACAGCGATCAGTACTATAAAAATGCTATAAAAATGCATTGATTGCTGTGTAAATGTGACTGGCAGTGAAGGGGTTAACCAGGAGGGGGCGCTGAAGGGGTTAAGTGTGTCCTAGGGGTGTGTTCTAACTGTGGGGGGAGGGGCTAAGTGTGACATGACACTGATCACCGCCCCCGATTACAGAGAACTGTGATCAGTGTCCTGTCACTAGGCAGAACGGGGGAAATGATTGTTTATATTAGCATTTCCCCGTTCTTCCTCTCCGTGAGATGATCGCGGGTATCCCCCCAGACATCGTGTCCACAGGAACCGCGATCACACTCACGGAGCTCGCAGTGCCCGCCCACAAAGCCGCGTCCGAAAGGGTGACGTACAGGTACATTAATATGCTTGTCCATGCCATTCTGCCGACGTATATCGGTGTGAACCGGTCAGCAAGTGCTTAAAAAAGTTTTATGCATAACAAGTCAAATTTTGCAAAATATATTCCATAGAAATAGATACTTACATAATATGAAGATTTTTAAGGTAATACATTGTAGGGGTCATGTATGAATAAATTACACAAAGAATCCCCAATATTGAAATAGTAAAATTCTGTAAAACAAAAAAATAAGAAGGGGAAAGAAAAAGATAATCGGTATGGTACCTAGAACTATGTATATACATTATGTATGCCAAAAAAATTATATGGCCAGTAAATAGAGAATATTGGATATATAAGGTATAAGCAATATATAAGATATGAAAAAAAGCAGAGTTTTTACCAGTGGCCAAAAAAGCCTATAGATAGCAATGGTTGATAACCATGAGTAGGGATGAGCCGAACACCCCCCTGTTCGGTTTGCACCAGAACATGCCAACAGGCAAAAAATTTGCTCGAACACGCAAACACCATTAAAGTCTATGGGACATGAACATAAATAATCAAAAGTGCTCATTTTAAAGGCTTATATGCAAGTTATTGTCATAAAAATTGTTTGGGGACCCGGGTCCTGCCCCAGGGGACATGTATCAATGAAAAAAAAAAGTTTTAAAAACGGATGTTTTTTCAGGAGCAGTGATTTTAATAATGCTTAAAGTGAAACAATAAAAGTGTAATATCCCTTTAAATTTCGTACCTGGGGTGTGTCTATAGTATGCCTGTAAAGGGGCGCATGTTTCCCGTGTTTAGAACAGTCTGACAGCAAAATGACATTTCAAAAGGAAAAGTCATTTAAAACTACTCGCGGCTATTAATGAATTGTCGGGTCTCAGCAATACAGATCAAATTCATTGAAAAAAATGGCATGGGATTCCCCCACAGTCCATTACCAGTCCCTTTGGGTCTGGTATGGATATTAAGGGGAACCCCGCACCAAAATTAAAAATAAAAATGGTGTGGGGGTCCCCCTCAAAATCCATACCAGACCCTTATCCGAGCACACAACCTGGCAGGCCGCAGGAAAAGATGGGGGATGAGAAAGCGCCCCCCTCCTGAATCATACAAGGCCACACGCCCTCAACATGGAGAGGGTGCTTTGGGGTAGCCCCCCAAAGCACCTTGTCCCCATGTTGATGGGGACAAGGGCCTCATCCCCACAACCCTTGCCCGGTGGCTGTGGGGGTCTGTTGGTTGGTAAAAATGACAAGACACGACTTGGGACAAGTCCTTTATTAAAAAAGCATAGGTGTTTTTTTTTGCTGGAAAACCTTCATCCAGGAATTGTTTTTCTTCAGCTGCCAATGGGAATAAAGGAGCACCGTGAGGTATGGATGGGGGAGGGGAGGCAGATAGTCATTGTATGATCCATTGTTCCCCCCCACAGGCTGGAGGTTTTCACATTAATTAATGATTTAATGAGGATGGGGGGGTGGGGCACCTAAAACTTTTAGAAATGCACCCCTAGAGCGTGGTGCCTGAGGTTTCATAATGGGTCAGGTGCGTCACGTCTGCACCACCAACATTGACAGCGGCGGTGTTCCAAGCGGTCACTTCACTGAGGCTGGCTCCGCCCCATTGCAGCGTGGGAATGGGCGCTTTACCACAATGCAGCGCCAAGAACATGTTGCACGTCGGGGTGCTGCAGCACCATTCACATCTGTGCATTCCGGGAACATGTGCGCAAAAGTGTGAATGCGCCAAAAAAAGTTAAATAATTGTTTATGGCATCCTAAAAGCAGGCAGCAGACGTGTGTTTTTTCTGTGCAACAAAATGCGCACCAAACTCACCAAAAATGTGTGGTAAAACTAGTGCGGAGCTCAGCGCCTAAAAAGGTGCCGGGGTTGGATAGGAAGGAAGGAGCGCCCGGTGTCCAGAGAAATGAAACTGCCATTTATGGTTCATAGGTGTTTAATATCAGTGGTAATATGAACATCAAGCCAACGTGTTTCGGGGGAGAGGACTCCTCCTTCTTTAGGGCTGTGTACTAGTGGATGGGGGTGATTCCCAGGATGGGTACATTAGTCAGAAGATTCCAGAAAGCCGGGGGTGCCGGTTATAGGTGCAGGGGCAGCAATGAAAAGGGGCGGGGCATTTTTGGTACGTTTGTCGCATGCAGGGCGGGTCATTCAAGTGAACCGGCTGCCCTATGCACTCAGACGGGGCGGCAGAAACCTGCGGAGTGCCCCTTTTACCACAAACAGACAAGGAATGCGGGAGAGGTGACGGCCACCATGTGAGATTTTGGGGTTATTAGAGTTTATTCTGCAGCCAAACGCCTAGGAGAGTGGCATCCCAGCCATGTGCCCCGACCACAGGACCGTACCAGATTATGGCCACTAGATGGGGCTGAGTATCATAGGGAATAAGTATGCTCATCAGCTCCATCTAGTGTGAATGGGAGGAATACCACATTATGGCCACTAGATGGCGCTGAGTATCATAGTGAATAAAGTACACTCCTCAGCTCCATCTTGTGGTCATAATGATGTACTTTCCACATCCACACTTTTTTTGGCACAGTTAGCCGGATTCAACTTTAAAATAAGTCCAGACATAATTGTTTTTAAATGGGGAGCAAATGTATTAATTTATTATATAGCTGAGCCCCCCTCCCCCCACCTTTGAACTGGACAATGAAGAAGTATTTTGAGGTTCTGATCTCTGAATATGAAGAACAAAAAACTTTCTCGGTGAGAAGCCTCAGAAAGAAGCTGCCATGATATAATTGCATGTTAGGTTGGGGGGCAGCAACGTCCTCTGAGAGCAATTATACAGCATTATGTGATCTGCAATCGCTTCCATCAAAAGCTTCTCCCATAGATGATGACAGAAATCGGTCTGTTAGAATATTACAGATCCTCGACTTTCATGGTCGCCTCTTCTCTGGTTTACTAGATGTCATCAATATCCGTATTCTGTGTCAGCATTGGATTGGTTGACAGCCAGGGAACCGGCAACTTCTGGTTCACTTTAATGCTCCGAGGCTCTAATGCTGATGATGTGTCCCTACCCACCGACGCGTTTTACTCATTATGAGACAAGTGAGCTTAGCATGGGAATTTAACTTCATACGTAACGTTGGCACCAAACTGGCGTCAGATTCTGGGGACGGAGAGATTGTTTTAATTGTACAAATTTATTATATTTATTATAGAAAAAAATCCAGACACAGCTTCACCCTATAGATCAATGAATGGAAGGATAATGGACCGACTCAGAGAGAGAGACTCTGGGGCCATCTAGGGGTCAGTATGCAGAAGGCAGAAACCCTGTGTGGGTGCATATACAGTATATACCTCTCATTATATATAGGAATTAACTATATTATATATACAGTATATACCTCTCATTATATATAGAAATCAACTATATTATATATACAGTATATACCTCTCATTATATATAGGAATCAACTATATTATATATACAGTATATACCTCTCATTATATATAGGAATCAACTATATTATATATTCAGTATATACCTCTCATTATATATAGGAATTAACTATATTATATATACAGTATATATCTCTCATTAGTGGGAATGCTTCAGCAGTCCCACTATTGTTATTCTTTTTTTATTTATTATTATTAATTTTAATTTTATTCCGTGCGTTTTTTGGCTCTGCGTAACTTCTGCATATTTTCAGCTATTAAAACCGTTCAACTATTAAAATGTTCAGCTCTTTCAGCTGATGATGGGACTTTTTCAACTTTTTTTTTCTACTATTTATACTTTTTAAAATATTAGGCTTTTTATCACTTTTTTTTAACATTGAAGTCAATGGGAGCATGCTTCAGATCCTTAAAATCTTCTTCCGCTCCCAAAAGTTTCAGCTCCTTCATACTTTCACCTACAGACGCCAAACAAACTTTAACCCCTTGCCTACCGGGCACGAACACCCCCCTTCCTGCCCAGGCGCCATTTTTCAGCTTTCAGCGCTGTCGCACTTTGAATGACAATTACGCGGTCATACAACACTGTACACACACACATTTTTTATCATGTTCTTCACACAAATAGAGCTTTCTGTTGCTGGTATGTAATCACTGCTGGGTTTTTTATTTTTTACAAAAAAAAGACCAAAATTTTTGAAAAAAAAAATATTTTTTTTACTTTTTTTCTGTCAGTAAATTTTGTAACTAAGTAATTTTTCGCCTTCACTGATGTGCGCTCATGAAGTGGCACTGATGGGCACTGACAGGCTGAACTGGTGGGCATTGATAGGCGACACTGATGGGCAATGATGGACAGCACTGATAGGCGGCACTAATTGCCAGCACTGACTGGCATGGCTAATTGGCACTGATTTGTGGCACTTTTGGGCAGTGTGGGCACTGATTGCACCGGTGCCGCCATCATATGACGGTTGCCCAGAACAAGAGCTGCATTGACCCGCTGTCATATGACGGTGGGCGGGCGGCAACTGGTTAAAATGTTCACAAAATATTCAGCTATCTGGCTCTATCTTTTCAGTTTGATATCTTTTACAGTTTTTGAGAAAAAGCTTTTTGTTTAGAGGTCATTTCAGGAAATTTTAGCCATTAATTAGCATGTACTGTGTTTGTTTTGTTGCCATGGTTACCAAAGCTTCTGTTATACACAGGGGGGGAGGCGGCTGAAGCATCTCAGCTCTGATTACAGAGCCCGGGGAGGGGACAGACACACCATGTACTGATTTATAATAGAGGAATATGATGGGGCAATTCTGATGGGGAAGTTTTGATGGTGGCAATATGATGGGACAAATTTGATATGGGCAGTTTTGATGGGGGCAGTTTTGATGGTGGTAATGATGGGGCAGTTTTGATGGGGGCAATATCATGGGGTAGTTTTATGGGGCCATTTTGATGGTGGCAATATGGTAGGCTGTTTTGATGGGGCAGTTTTGATGGGGGCAATTTTGATGGGGCAGTTTTGATGGGGGTCATTTTGATGTTGGCAATATGATGGGGCAGTTTTGATGGGGCAGTTTTGACGGTGGCAATATGATGGGGGCAATTTGGATGGGGCAGTTTGATGGGGGCAGTTTTGATGGGGGCCGTGTTGATGGTGGCAGTTTTGATGGGGCAGTTTTGACAGTGGCAATTTTGATGGGGGCAGTTTTGATGGGGGCAGTGTTCATGGTGGAAATATGATGGGGCAGTTTTGATGGGGCAATTATGACTGTGGCAACATGATTGGCCAATTTTGATGAAGGCAGTTTGATAGGGGCAAGTTTGATGGGGCAGTTTTGATGGGGGCCATTTTGATGGGGCAAAATGATGGGGGCAGTTTTAATGGTGGCAATATGATGGGGCAGTTTTGATGGCAATACAATGGGACAGTTTTGATAACAATACGATGGGACAGTTTTGATGGTGGCAATATGATGGGGCAATATGATAGGGCAGTTTTGATAGTGGCAATATGATGAGGCAGTTTTGATGGGGCAGTTTTGATGGTGGCAATATGATGGGGCAAATTTGATATGGGCAGTTTTGATGGTGGCAATGATGGGGCAGTTTTCGTGGGGGCAATATGACGGTGGCAATATGATGGGGGCAGTTTTGATGGGGGCAGTTTTGATGGGGGCAGTTTTGATGGTGGTAATATGATGGGGCAGTTTTGATGGGGGCAGTTTTGATGGTGGTAATATCATGGGGCAGTTTTGACGGTGGCAATATGATGGGGGCAGTTTTGATGGTGGTAATATGATGGGGCAGTTTTGATGGGGCAGTTTTGATGGTGGCAATGATGGGGCAGTTTTGATGGGGGCAATATGATGGGGTAGTTTTATGGGGCCATTTTGATGGTGGCAATATGATAGGCTGTTTTGATGGGGCAGTTTTGATGGGGCAATATGATGGGGCAGTTTTGATGGGGGCAATTTTGATGGGGCAGTTTTGATGGGGGTCATTTTGATGGTGGCAATATGATGGGGCACTTTTGATGGGGCAATATGATGGGGCAGTTTTCATGGTGGCAATATGATGGGGCAGTTTTGATGGGGCAATATGATGGGGGAAGTTTTGATGGTGGCAATATGATGGGCAGTTTTCATGGGGCAGTTTTGATGGTGGCAATATGATGGGGCAAATTTGATTGGGTAAATTTGATGGGGGCAGTTTTGATGAGACAGTTTGATGGGGGCCCATTTTGATGGTGGCAATATGATGGAGCAGTTTTGATGGGGCAGTTTTGACGGTGGCAATATGATGGGGGCAATTTGGATGGGGCAGTTTGATGGGGGCAGTTTTGATGGGGGCCATGTTGATGGTGGCAGTTTTGATGGGGCAGTTTTGACAGTGGCAATTTTGATGGGGGCAGTTTTGATGGGGGCAGTGTTCATGGTGGAAATTTGATGGGGCAGTTTTGATGGGGCAATTATGACTGTGGCAATATGATTGGCCCATTTTGATGGGGCAAAATGATGGGGGCAGTTTTAATGGTGGCAATATGATGGGGCAGTTTTGATGGCAATACAATGGGACAGTTTTGATGGCAATACGATGGGACAGTTTTGATGGTGGCAATATGATGGGGCAATATGATAGGGCAGTTTTGATAGTGGCAATATGATGGGGCAGTTTTGATGGGGCAGTTTTGATGGTGGCAATATGATGGGGCAAATTTGATATGGGCAGTTTTGATGGTGGCAATGATGGGGCAGTTTTCATGGGGGCAATATGACGGTGGCAATATGATGGGGGCAGTTTTGATGGGGGCAGTTTTGATGGGGGCAGTTTTGATGGTGGTAATATGATGGGGCAGTTTTGATGGGGGCAGTTTTGATGGTGGTAATATCATGGGGCAGTTTTGACGGTGGCAATATGATGGGGGCAGTTTTGATGGTGGTAATATGATGGGGCAGTTTTGATGGGGCAGTTTTGATGGTGGCAATGATGGGGCAGTTTTGATGGGGGCAATATGATGGAGTAGTTTTATGGGGCCATTTTGATGGTGGCAATATGATAGGCTGTTTTGATGGGGCAGTTTTGATGGGGCAATATGATGGGGCAGTTTTGATGGGGGCAATTTTGATGGGGCAGTTTTGATGGGGGTCATTTTGATGGTGGCAATATGATGGGGCACTTTTGATGGGAGCAATATGATGGGGCAATTTTGATGGGGCAATGTGATGGGGCAGTTTTGATGGGGCAGTTTTGACGGTGGCAATATGATGGGGGCAATTTGGATGGGGCAGTTTGATGGGGGCAGTTTTGATGGGGGCCGTGTTGATGGTGGCAGTTTTGATGGGGCAGTTTTGACAGTGGCAATTTTGATGGGGGCAGTTTTGATGGGGGCAGTGTTCATGGTGGAAATTTGATGGGGCAGTTTTGATGGGGCAATTATGACTGTGGCAATATGATTGGCCCATTTTGATGGGGCAAAATGATGGGGGCAGTTTTAATGGTGGCAATATGATGTGGCAGTTTTGATGGCAATACAATGGGACAGTTTTGATGGCAATACGATGGGACAGTTTTGATGGTGGCAATATGATGGGGCAATATGATAGGGCAGTTTTGATAGTGGCAATATGATGGGGCAGTTTTGATGGGGAAGTTTTGATGGTGGCAATATGATGGGGCAAATTTGATATGGGCAGTTTTGATGGTGGCAATGATGGGGCAGTTTTCATGGGGGCAATATGACGGTGGCAATATGATGGGGGCAGTTTTGATGGGGGCAGTTTTGATGGGGGCAGTTTTGATGGTGGTAATATGATGGGGCAGTTTTGATGGGGGCAGTTTTGATGGTGGTAATATCATGGGGCAGTTTTGACGGTGGCAATATGATGGGGGCAGTTTTGATGGTGGTAATATGATGGGGCAGTTTTGATGGGGCAGTTTTGATGGTGGCAATGATGGGGCAGTTTTGATGGGGGCAATATGATGGAGTAGTTTTATGGGGCCATTTTAATGGTGGCAATATGATAGGCTGTTTTGATGGGGCAGTTTTGATGGGGCAATATGATGGGGCAGTTTTGATGGGGGCAATTTTGATGGGCAGTTTTGATGGGGGTCATTTTGATGGTGGCAATATGATGGGGCACTTTTGATGGGAGCAATATGATGGGGCAATTTTGATGGGGCAATATGATGGGGCAGTTTTGATGGGGCAGTTTTGACGGTGGCAATATGATGGGGGCAATTTGGATGGGGCAGTTTGATGGGGGCAGTTTTGATGGGGGCCGTGTTGATGGTGGCAGTTTTGATGGGGCAGTTTTGACAGTGGCAATTTTGATGGGGGCAGTTTTGATGGGGGCAGTGTTCATGGTGGAAATTTGATGGGGCAGTTTTGATGGGGCAATTATGACTGTGGCAATATGATTGGCCCATTTTGATGGGGCAAAATGATGGGGGCAGTTTTAATGGTGGCAATATGATGGGGCAGTTTTGATGGCAATACAATGGGACAGTTTTGATGGCAATACGATGGGACAGTTTTGATGGTGGCAATATGATGGGGCAATATGATAGGGCAGTTTTGATAGTGGCAATATGATGGGGCAGTTTTGATGGGGCAGTTTTGATGGTGGCAATATGATGGGGCAAATTTGATATGGGCAGTTTTGATGGTGGCAATGATGGGGCAGTTTTCATGGGGGCAATATGACGGTGGCAATATATTGGGGGCAGTTTTGATGGGGGCAGTTTTGATGGGGGCAGTTTTGATGGTGGTAATATGATGGGGCAGTTTTGATGGGGGCAGTTTTGATGGTGGTAATATCATGGGGCAGTTTTGACGGTGGCAATATGATGGGGGCAGTTTTGATGGTGGTAATATGATGGGGCAGTTTTGATGGGGCAGTTTTGATGGTGGCAATGATGGGGCAGTTTTGATGGGGGCAATATGATGGGGTAGTTTTATGGGGCCATTTTGATGGTGGCAATATGATAGGCTGTTTTTATGGGGCAGTTTTGATGGGGCAATATGATGGGGCAGTTTTGATGGGGGCAATTTTGATGGGGCAGTTTTGATGGGGGTCATTTTGATGGTGGCAATATGATGGGGCACTTTTGATGGGAGCAATATGATGGGGCAATTTTGATGGGGCAATATGATGGGGCAGTTTTCATGGTGGCAATATGATGGGGCAGTTTTGATGGGGCAATATGATGGGGGAAGTTTTGATGGTGGCAATATGATGGGCAGTTTTCATGGGGCAGTTTTGATGGTGGCAATATGATGGGGCAAATTTGATTGGGTAAATTTGATGGGGGCAGTTTTGATGAGACAGTTTGATGGGGGCCATTTTGATGGTGGCAATATGATGGGGCAGTTTTGATGGGGCAGTTTTGACGGTGGCAATATGATGGGGGCAATTTGGATGGGGCAGTTTGATGGGGCAGTTTTGATAGTGGCAATTTTGATGGGGGCAGTTTTGATGGGGGCAGTGTTCATGGTGGAAATATGATGGGGCAGTTTTGATGGGGCAATTATGACTGTGGCAATATGATTGGCCCATTTTGATGGGGCAAAATGATGGGGGCAGTTTTAATGGTGGCAATATGATGGGGCAGTTTTGATGGGGCAAATTTAATGGTGGCCATTTTGATGGGGCAATATGATGGGGAAGTGTTGATGTATAAAATTCTTCACATTTCTCAGTGAAATGCACAGCCAGCTTCTTTTTTAAGTACAATTGAGAAGGGGAGTTGGGACTTTAAATGAAGCATTTGGTTAGTGGAGGTAAAATAAACCATATTTGAAATGCATAGTTACATAGTTACATAGTAGGTGAGGTTGAAAAAAGACACAAGTCCATCAAGTCCAACCTATGTGTGTGATTATGTGTCAGTATTACATTACATATCCCTGTATGGTGCGGTCATTCAGGTGATTATCTAATAGTTTCTTGAAGCTATCAATGCTCCCCGCTGAGACCACCGCCTGTGGAAGGGAATTCCACATCCTTGCCGCTCTTACAGTAAAGAACCCTCTACGTAGTTTAAGGTTAAACCTCTTTTCTTCTAATTGTAATGAGTGGCCCCGAGTCTTATTAAACTCTCTTCTGCGAAAAAGTTTTATCCCTATTGTGGGGTCACCAGTACAGTATTTGTAAATTGAAATCATATCCCCTCTCAAGCGTCTCTTCTCCAGAGAGAATAAGTTCAGTGCTCGCAACCTTTCCTCATAACTAAGATCCTCCAGACCCTTTATTAGCTTTGTTGCCCTTCTTTGTACTCGCTCCATTTCCAGTACGTCCCTCCTGAGGACTGGTGCCCAGAACTGGACATCATACTCCAGGTGCGGGCGGACCAGAGTCTTGTAGAGCGGGAGAATTATCGTTTTATCTCTGCAGTTGATCCCCCTTTTAATGCATGCCAATATTCTGTTTGCTTTATTAGCAGCAGCTTGGCATTGCATGCCATTGCTGAGCCTATCATCCACTAGGACCCCCAAGTCCTTTTCCATCCTAGATTCCCCCAGAGGTTCTCCCCCCAGTCTATAGATTGCATTCATATTTTTGCCACCCAAATGCATTATTTTACATTTTTCTACATTGAACCTCATTTGCCATGTAGTCGCCCACCCCATTTATTTGTTCAGGTCTTTTTGCAAGATTTCCACATCCTGCGGAGAAGTTATTGCCCTGCTTAGCTTAGTATCGTCTGCAAATACAGAGATTGAACTGTTTATCCCATCCTCCAGGTCGTTTATGAACAAATTAAATAGGATTGGTCCCAGCACAGAACCCTGGGGGACCCCACTACCCACCCCTGACCATTCTGAGTACTCCCCATTTATCACCACCCTCTGAACACGCCCTTGTAGCCAGTTTTCAATCCATGTACTCACCCTATGGCCCATGCCAACGGACCTTATTTTGTACAGTAAACGTTTATGGGGAACTGTGTCAAATGCTTTTGCAAAATCCAGATACACCACGTCTACGGGCCTTCCTTTATCTAGATGGCAACTCACCTCCTCATAGAAGGTTAATAGATTGGTTTGGCAAGAACGATTCTTCATGAATCCATGCTGATTACTGCTAATGATATCATTCTTATTACTAGAATCTTGTATATAGTCCCTTATCATCCCCTCCAAGAGTTTACATACTATTGATGTTAGGCTAACTGGTCTGTAATTCCCTGGGATGTTTTTTGGGCCCTTTTTAAATATTGGTGCTACATTGGCTTTTCTCCAATCAGCTGGTACCATTCCAGTCAATAGACTGTCTGTAAAAATTAGGAACAACAGTCTGGCAATCACCTGACTGAGTTCCCTAAGTACCCTCGGATGCAAGCCATCTGGTCCCGGTGATTTATTAATGTTAAGTTTCTCAAGTCTAATTTTAATTCCGTCCTCTGTTAACCATGTAGGTGCTTCCTGTGTTGTGTCATGAGGATAAACACTGCAGTTTTGGTTACTGAAGCCCCCCGATTCAGGAGAAGAATAAATTCAATACCTTCGCCATCTCCCCATCCTTTGTAACCAGATGTCCTTCCTCATTCTTTATGGGGCCAATATGGTCTGTCCTCCCTTTTTTACTGTTTACATACTTAAAGAATTTCTTGGGATTTTTTTTGCTCTCCTCCGCTATGTGTCTTTCATGTTCTATCTTAGCCATCCTAATTGCACCCTTACATTTCTTATTGCATTCTTTATAAATTCTGAATGCTGTGGATGATCCCTCAACCTTGTATTTTTTGAAGGCCTTCTCCTTTGCTTTTATATGCATTTTTACATTGGAGTTAAGCCATCCAGGATGTTTGTTCGCTCTTTTAAATTTATTACCCAATGGGATACATTGGCTAATGCCCTTATTTAATATGCTCTTAAAGCAAACCCATCTCTCCTCCGTATTCTTTGTTCCTAATATTTTATCCCAATTTATGCCTTTTAGCAAGGTTTGTAGTTTAGGGAAGTTGGCTCTTTTGAAATTCAGTGTCTTTGTGTTCCCTTCATGTCTCCTATTTGTGTGATTTATACTGAAACTAATTGACCTGTGATCGCTGTTACCTAAATTGCCCCGTATTTCCACATCTGTTATCAGGTCTGTATTGTTGGTAATCAGTAGATCTAGTAATGTTTTATTTCTAGTTGGTGCGTCTACCATCTGACCCATAAAATTGTTCTGCAAGACATTAAGGAACTGGCGAGCCTTAAATGAATGCGCGGTTCCCTCCGCCCAGTCTATGTCTGGATAATTAAAATCCCCCATTATGATAACACTTCCCATCCTTGCTGCTAATCCAATTTGTGATAGGAGATCCGTCCCCACTTCCTCCCTCAGGTTAGGGGGCCTATAGCATATTCCCAGTATTAATTTCCCCTTAGCTTCATCCCTTTGGAGCTCTACCCATAAAGATTCCACCTCCTCCCTAGCCCCCTCAGTGATGTCATCTCTCACATTCGCTTGTACATTATTCTTGATATATAGGCATACCCCTCCCCCTTTTTTACCCTCTCTATCCTTGCGGTATAGGGTATACCCTTGAATGTTTGCCAGCCAATCATGAGAGCTGTTGAACCAGGTCTCTGAAATTCCCACAAAATCCAAATCCTCCTTGTACAACAGTATCTCTAGTTCACCCATCTTGTCCGCCAGGCTCCTGGCATTGGTGAACATGCCACATAGTTTAGACCGGTCGCATATTGTCCTCGTATTGGGTGTTTCAAGATTGCAACTTGGACTTGCTACTATACTCACCTTGTGTTTTTGTGCTTTGGTTAACCTACCACTAATGCCCCCAATACTACCCTCTGGAATATCTTCCGCGCTGGCTTTCACTGTCTCTGGACCCTCCCCCCATCGCCTAGTTTAAAAACCCCTCTAACTTTTTGGCCATCTTCATTCCCAGCAGATCTGCACCCTCCTCATTTAGGTGCAGTCCGTCCCTTCTATAGTACCGGTTACCGACTGAGAAGTCGGCCCAGTCCTCCAGGAACCCAAACCCCTCCTTACTACACCAGCTCTTCAGCCACTTGTTTACTTCCCTAATCTCCCTCTGCCTCTCTGGTGTGGCTCAATGTACCGGTAGTATTCCTGAGAATACTACCTTGGAGGTCCTTTTCCTCAATTTAGCTCCTAAGTCCCTAAAATCGTTCTTTAGGACACTCCATCTGCCTCTGACTTTGTCATTGGTGCCAACGTGCACCATGACAGCCGGGTCTTCCCCAGCCCCTCCCAGTAATCTGTCCACAAGATCCGTGATGTGCCGAACCCGAGCGCCCGGTAGACAACATACTGTTCGGCGCTTCAGGTCTTGGTTACAGATTGCCCTCTCTGTCCTTCTAAGAATTGAGTCCCCTACCACCAGAATCTGTCTTTCCTTTCCCTTTGCTGCCCCCCCACTCTCACTGGAGGAGTTCTTCCCCTGGCAGCTAGGAGAGTCCCTCATCTCCAGCAGTGCTGGTCCCTGACTGGTAACACCAATGTCACTCAATGGAGCGTACTTATTGGGATGTTCCAGTCCTGGATCGACCTCCCTGGCACTTCCCCCTCTACCCCTCCTGACTGTCACCCATCTATTCTTTGCTAGTGCCTGCACCTCTTTGTCTCCACCCGCCTCTGTGCTGGCCCCTGCCGGCACCTGCCGTGTACATTCCTGGCTCACCTTTAATATGGAGGGACTTCTCAGTGCTGACAGTTGCTTCCCCAGATTCAGAACCTGGGCTTCCAGGGAAACAATGTGCTTACATTTTGCACAGCAGTATTCGCCCTCGATCGGATGATCAAGGAACGCATACATGCGGCAAGATGTACAAAGAGTCGCCTCTCCACACCCGCCGGGCATCGTACCTATTAAATTTAGTGAGGATTTGGGGATTTTACCCTGTCCAAATTACCTAACAACTAGCTTCCTGGCACTAATACTCAAGACAATACACAGGTACACGACAAGACAATACACAGGTACACAATACACAAGTACTAACGATCCACACACACTACTCAGACAACACTCAGATACTCACACTACACAGGTACTATGACCCCTGTTATAACCTCCTGTTTTAAACTCTTGTTTTTAACTCCCACTTAATCCAGCTCCACTTACACCAAGCTCCACAGCTTCAAACTGAGCACGCTCAGACTGAGTCCTACAACAAGTTAAATAGGCACCTGGGCACCTGTGAGCAATTAACCACACCCCTTAATTGATAGACTGATGAAACAGAAAAAAAAAAAAAAAAGCTATTTAAAAAGTGACAGCAAAAGGCAAATTAAAAACTAAAAGGAAAAGTCCCCAAAATGCAACCCAGCAAACACCAACAGACAGCAGCAAACACACACCAACAGACAGCAGCAATACACACACCAACAGACAGCAGCAATACACACACCAACAGACAGCAGCAATACACACACCAACAGACAGCAGCAAACACACACCAACAGACAGCAGCAAACACCAACAGACAGCAAGACTTGTATACTCTAACTCTTGTTTTTAACTCCCACTTAATCCAGCTCCACTTACACCAAGCTCCACCGCTTCAAACTGAGCATGCAATATAAAATGTTTATTGATTGTACAAAGTGACAGACAATAAAAGGGTATTCATATCATATGCAGTAAAACATTCACTGTATATATGTATAGGAGATGTACAAATAGCATAGGCATATTAAAAAATATATGTACACATATAGCAGCACATGATCTGATATAAATGAGAATAGTAGTAAAGCATAATATTGTTAGCAATAATATGCCTGATAGCGACACATGCACCCACATACAGTAGGTGACCGCGATATTGTGTCAATCTCGCCGCACTTCTCGGCGAGATTTGACACCTACGAGCCCCACCGCAGGAGCCAGCGCCGAGATGGCTCACTCATCGGGAAAGGAAAACTTTGTTTTCCTTCCGCGATGAGTGACAGGCAGTGCTGACAGCTGTCTGGTATGAATCCTGAGGCGGGAACTCCACGCCAAATTTTAAATGAAAAAACCGGCGTGGGTCCCCCCCAGGATCATACCAGGCCCTTAGGTCTGGCATGGATTGTAAGGGGAACCCCCTACGCCAAAAAATCGGCGTGGGGTCCCCCCCAAATCCATACCAGACCCTTATCCGAGCATGCAGCCCGGCCGGCCAGGAA
Source organism: Aquarana catesbeiana (assembly GCA_037953035.1). Classification (NCBI taxonomy): domain Eukaryota; kingdom Metazoa; phylum Chordata; class Amphibia; order Anura; family Ranidae; genus Aquarana; species Aquarana catesbeiana. The sequence goes on from JBBHAA010001967.1 coordinate 237,760, forward strand.
AGGGGGTGGGGACGAGCGAGCGCCCCCCCTGAGCCGTACCAGGCCGCATGCCCTCAACATGGGGGAGTGAGTGCCTTGGGGGAGGGGGCGCCCTGCGGGGGCCCCCCACCCCAAAGCATGCCGGAGAGAGCGTAGTGTCAACATCGGAAGAAGAGAAGAAGCGGCGAGACAGCGGCGGCGAGACAGCGGCGACAAGACAGCGGCAGCAGCAGACCGAGCCCCTCACTGGCAATAGAGCTGGAAGAAGATAGCGGCGGGCCCCGGGAGAAGAGGCCGAACACCGGGAGAAGTCGGAAGGAGACCCCCCAAAGTCAGAAGAAGATCCCGGAGCTGACTAATAAATTACTCTTAAAACCTGTGTAGTGTTTTTTTTTTTATATTGACACTTTTCCCTAGGTGAATGGGTAGGGGTACCATGTACCTCATACTCATTCACACAGGGTGGGGGGCCGGGATCTGGGGGCCCCCTTATTAAAGGGGGCTCCCAGATTCCGATAAGCCCCCCGCCCGCAGACCCCGACAACCAATGGCCATGGTTGTCGGGAAGAGGCCCTTGTCCTCATCAACATGGGGACAAGGTGCTTTGGGGTGGGGGGGCCCCACAGGGCACCCCCTCCCCCAAGGCACCCACCCCCCCATGTTGAGGGCATGCGGCCTGGTATGGCTCAGGAGGGGGGGCGCTCGCTCACCCCCACCCCCTTTTCTGGCCGGCCGGGCTGCATGCTCGTATAAGGGTCTGGTATGATCCTGGGGGGAACCCACGCCGGTTTTTTCATTTAAAATTTGGCGTGGTGTTCCTGCCTCAGGATTTATACCAGACAGCTGTTAGCACTGCCTGTCACTCATCGCGGAAGAAAAACAAAGTTTTCCTCTCCCGATGAGTGAGCCAGCACGACATGCACAGTACCCTGTCGCCGAGAACCAGCGCGATGGCATCGCGATGGAAACACAATCTCGCGGTCAGGTACTGTAGTAAATGTGCATTTATTGAGTAAGGAAAAAATAATAATAATTTTACGATGTAATTAGGGGGAACAGATGGTACAGATGACTATGGTTCCATATAAGATAGCTGAGGCATCAAAAAACAAGGCTCGACGCGTTTCGTGGGTATTCCCCACTCATCAGGAGCTCATACATTTCCTATGGGATGTATATAAAAGTATAATGAACCACATAGTCCATATAAAAAAGTAAAAAATAAATAAATGAACATTAGGTATATATAGTTGTTTTTGCCAAACACACTCACCAACTCAGGCAGCAAGTGCAATGCGCGGAGGTGGGCGCACGGTAGGCCACGGATGTAAAACTCTTCATGGGAGCCGAGGCGGCATACATATAGATGCAACATCGGGCAGGATGAAAGGAATAGAATGGGGCAGAGTGTGTTCACAAAAAGGAGTGTGTTATCATGGGAACAAGCACATCTGGGAACAAAATAGTATTATTCTATTAGATATATATAAGGTTTGTGGTAAGTATTTTATACAATAAATATTGAATAATGAGCCCAGTGAGTTCCAAGGTTGGTGAAAGTCTGAGTAGATAGATATGTAAGGAAATCTATGCCTAAGAATAGGCGACATAGGAGTGAATATAAGGATAACCCAAGTGGGTGGGAGTGTGGTGGTAACAAGTGCATGGAAAATTGCAGATATAAGATAACAAGAGAGTATGAGGGAGACAAGTTCACCAAAAAAAGTGCATGAACCAAAGAGAAAGAAACAATACGTGAAGAGAACGAGAAGAAAGAGGGGGAGAAAAGAACCTACCCGTATGTGGCATCAAGAGGCACTGACAGCCGAACCCCAAGGTAGGGCTGGTGTGCAGAGACCCCAGAGAGAGACTGGCCGTGCCATTTAACTTCTTTTTTAAATCGCTGACATGCCCACGTTTTTAAGTTTATCAACATAAATTTTATAGCGATACGTTCACAAAGGCTGCGTGTCTCTGACGGTGAAGTCGCTGTTTCCATAGCATGTACTGTTGTGGATTTATTAAGCCTTGTTTGAAGGGTTCTCTCACACTGTCTCTCACTCAGGCAGCTAGCAGATAGTGAGGAGATGATTTATACAGAGTGTTCAGGGGACAGGCAGCCAGCAGATAGGGAGATGCTATTCAGCATTCCCACCCATTATATCCAGGAAATCCATTTTTTAGTTATATATAGGAATCAACTGCGGTATATGTCAGAGCTATATAAATGTATAATAATAATAGTGTGTGACTGTGAGGGGAGGGGATATTAGAGTGTAAGCTCCTCTGGTACAGAGACTGTGACTGGCTCAGTGATCTCTGTACAGCACGGCGGTATATGTCAGAGCAATATACATTCATATTTGTGTGTGTATAGATATATATTTGAACAGCAGATAGCACGATTGTAGCTTCTGTAAGGGTATATATAAATCAGAACAGCAGAGGGCGATGTTGTAGCTTTGTACCAATGTAAGGTTTTATATAAAGTAGAACATCAGAGGGCGATGTTGTAGCTTTGTACCAATGTAAGGTTTTATATAAAGTGGAACAGCAGAGGGCGATGTTGTAGCTTTGTACCAATGTAAGGTTTTATATAAAGTAGAACAGCAGAGGGCGATGTTGTAGCTTTGTACCAATGTAAGGTTTTATATAAAGTGGAACAGCAGAGGGCGATGTTGTAGCTTTGTACCAATGTAAGGTTTTATATAAAGTAGAACAGCAGAGGGCGATGTTGTAGCTTTGTACCAATGTAAGGTTTTATATAAAGTAGAACAGCAGAGGGCGATGTTGCTGCATTGAATTGTTTTAGGGTTTATATAATACAGCCAAGAACTTATGTGACAAACAAAGGGTACAACTCTTGCTGCAGCCATTACAGCTCCCAGTACCTGAAACATGTTAGGATTAGGAAGCCATGTAAAGTGCTGTAATAAGATTGGCTCATAGAGCAGAGCCCTCCCACTGTCAGCCTGATTTCTGGTTCTCAGAATATGGAACAATACTAAATCATAATTTCTTTTGTCTGCAAAGATCCATTTATGGTTCTCATTTCTGATTGGTTTCTGTGAGTTGATAGCTATTTCCACCCTTTTATATGAAGTCAGAGAAATCGACCAATAAAATAATTCGTAGGAAGCTGACCAGAACAATATTTTAATATTTTAACATTTTTAGCACAAATACTGCAAATACTTTTTATTAATATTCTTTGCCATGTCACTGTTGCTAGTGGCCAAGTAAATCCAGAAATGCATAAATTCCTTAAAGGTCACCTTCCTGTCCATGTTTTTATCCATCTCATGGATGAGTGTCCTGATGGGCACATAATTCCCATCTCCCTGTAAGACAGAATTAGGACACATTTTCATTTTAAATTTATTTTCTTTTTAAATGAGATTTCCTGCAGTAGTTTGTGTCTCTGCCCCTCCCACAATGGGGAGATTTCCTGCAGTAGTTTGTGTCTCTGCCCCTCCCACAATGGGGAGATTCCCTGCAGTAGTTTGTGTCTCTGCCCCTCCCACAATGAGGAGATTTCCTGCAGTAGTTTGTGTCTCTGCCCTTCCCACAATGAGGAGATTTCCTGCAGTAGTTTGTGTCTGCCCCTCCCACAATGGGGAGATTTCCTGCAGTATTTTGTGTCTATGCTCCTCCCACAATGGGGAGATTTCTTGCAGTAGTTTGTGTCTCTGCCCCTCCCACAATGGAGAGATTTCCTGCAGTAGTTTGTGTCTCTGCCCCTCCCACAATGGAGATTTCCTGCAGTAGTTTGTGTCTCTGCCCCTCCCACAATGGGGATTTTCCCTGCAGTAGTTTGTGTCTCTGCCCCTCCCACAATGGGAAGATTTCCTGCAGTAGTTTGTGTCTCTGCCCCTCCCACAATGGGGATTTTCCCTGCAGTAGTTTGTGTCTCTGCCCCTCCCACAATGGGAAGATTTCCTGCAGTAGTTTGTGTCTCTGCCCCTCCCTTAATGGGGAGATTTCCCTGCAGTAGTTTGTGTCTCTGCCCCTCCCACAATGGGGAGTTTTTTTGCTCAGTGACACTCCCACAGCTTTCAGTGAATGTCTTTTCTCCATATTTGAGTCGGTAATCACATGAGACAAATGTAAGGATGGGATTGGCTGCCCTCTGGGGTGTCCCCACCAATAGGTGTCACTTACATAGAATGCGGGGAATTCAGCTCTGATGAAGTCATTAAGGTTGTCGGGGCTCAGCGTGTTCTTGTCTTTGCTACACTTAGAGGCGTAACTGTCAAATTTCATCACCATCAGGAACATGATTACCTTCACCGTCAGGTTCCTATCCTGGAGAGAGAAGAAAATGAGCGATCCCAACGAGATCCACCGAGATCACCTACCCCTCCCACAGTGAGGCCGGGGAGGGAGAGACAGAGGGCGGGGTTACTGGGAGAGAGCAGGATTACTGGGAGAGGGTGGGATTACTGGGAGAGGGCGGGGTTACTGGGAGAGGGCGGGGTTACTGGGAGAGGGTGGGATTACTGGGAGAGGGCAGGATTACTGGGAGAGGGCGGGGTTACTGGGAGAGGGCGGGGTTACTGGGAGAGGGTGGGATTACTGGGAGAGGGCGGGGTTACTGGGAGAGGGCGGGGTTACTCCCAACTATTATCATTATTTACTATTATTATTAATATTCATAATAATTGTAAATAATAATGTTACCGATCAGCACAGCAGAGCCCCTCCCCCATTAGAGTTCATATCACTCCCCGATCTCACTACCAGCCGGACTCCTCTTCATCAATTGTCATTTGAGCCCTCCGAGTATCATAAAAAGCAATGGAGCTTCCTCTGCTCTGCTGGGCCCTGGTACAAAGTCTGGGGGAGTCAGGTACAAAGTCTGGGGGGTTGTTGGGCACAAAGTCTAGGGGGGCCTGGCACAAATTCTGGGGGTGTGTCTATCACAAAGTCTGGGGGGGTCAGGCATCAGGTCCGCCCATCAGCTGCTCTGTGTTGCCAAATAAAATGTAATGAATATCTTATTTGTTGTTTTAGTGACTTTGGCTCCGCCTTGTCCTCTCTCTGCTGTTTCTAGGTGGGCGTTTCTGTCCGGTTGCTCCACCTCCTCTGCAGCAGCCGGGGACGGCTAACATTTTCCTAATTGTGTCCAGCCAGTCTTGTGATTTACACTGCGTGCTGCTTAGCTGAAGGGGGGTCTCTATTGTGCCTATTATAGGACCCCGTGGGGGTGGGAAGGGGGAGGGGATAACATAAGTGGAGGGCGGAGATACCTATGCATGGATTTTGTTACATCTTTAATCTGCATCTGTGCAAAATTGTATTATTGTTTTATTATCAATATTTGTATTATTAATATTGTAATATTATTTTTTTATTATTGTGTTGTTGTTGTTTATTTTATTATGGTGTAACATTAATAGCATTATTATCAATATTATGTTTAATATTATATAATTGTTATTATTATTATTATTATTATTATTATTATTATTATTATTATTATTATTATCAATATTTTAATTTTGTAGTTTTTTTAATTATTATTGTATTATCGTTGTTATTATATTTTTGTATTATATTATATAATTTTTATTATTATCTTTATTGTTATCAATATTTTTATGAATTTAGTAGTATTTTTCTTATTGTATTATCATTGTTATTATTATTTTTTATATGATATAATTGTTGTTTTTATCATTATCAATATTTTTATTAGTAACATTGTATTTTATTTTATCATTGTATTATCATTGCTGTATTTTTATTATTTGTAATATTATCATTATTACAATATTTTTGATATTATATAATTGTTGTTTTTATTATCCATATTTTTATTATTGTATTATCATTGTTATTATTATTATTATTATTATTATTATTATTATTATTATTATTATTATATTATTTTGTAATATTCTCATTATTATGAATATTATTTTTAATATTATATAATTGTTGTTGTGGGTTTGTTTGTTTATTTTTTTTTTAATTTATCAATATTTTTTATTAATATATATTTTTTCATTATATTATTGGTATCTTATTATTTTATTAGGTTTTAATATTATCGATATTATATAATATTATTGTTATTATTGTTATTATTATTTTTATTATTAATATTGTAGTTTTTTATTATTATAATTGTATTGTCCTTGTTAATAAAATGTTGAGGGCATGTGGCCTGGTACGGTTCAGGAGGGGGCGCTCTCTTGTCCCGCCCCTTTTTTGCTTGTCCTGGTATGGATTTATAGAGGGGCCCCCACGCCATTAAAAAAAAAAAAATTGTCATATGGTTCTCCTTAACCGGTTCAATACCGGGCAATTTCATCCCTTTCCTTCCCAGGCCAATTTTTAGTTTTCAGCGCTGTCGCACTTTAAACGTCAATTGCGCGGTCATGCGACGTTGTACCCAAAAAAAATTGACGTCCTTTTTTCCCACAAATAGAGCTTTCTTTTGGTGGTATTTGATCGCCTCTGCCGTTTTTATTTTTTGCGCTATAAACAAAAGAAGAGCGACAATTTTGAAAAAAACACATTATTTTTTACTTTTTGCTATAATAAATATCCCCATTTTTTTTTTTAAAAACAAATTTTTTCCTCAGTTTCAGCCGATATGTATTCTTCTACATATTTTTGGTAAAAAAAAATTGCAATAAGCGTATATTGATTGGTTTGCGCAAAAGTTATAGCGTCTACAAAATACGGGATAGATTTATGGGATTTTAAAAAAAAAATATTTATTTATTTTTTTAGCGGCAATCGCGATTTTTTTTCATGACTGCGACATTATGGCGGACACATCGGACACTTTTGACACATTTTTGGGACCATTCACATTTATATAGCGATCAATGCTATAAAATTGCATTGATTACTGTGTAAATGTGACAGGCAGGGAAGGGGTTAACCACTAGGGGGCGGGGAGGGGTTAATATGTTTCCTAGGGAATGATTCTAACTGAAGGGGGAGGGGACGCACTAGGGGAGGAGACCGATCAGTGTTCCTCCGTTCTGGGAACACAGATCGCTCTCCTCAGAGCTGACAGGCTGTGGATCTGTGTGTTTACACACACAGATCCACGGTCCGGCCCGGTTAATGGGCAATCGCGGGTGCCCGGTGGCCACCGTGGCCGCCGGGCACACGCACCGGGTCCCGAGCAGCGCGGCGGGTGCACGTGCGCGCCCCCTAGATGGCCAGGAATCCCAGGACGTCATATGACTATAGGCGGGTAGTGAAGAGGTTAATATCCATACCAGACCTGAAGGGCCTGGTATGGAATTTAGGGGGACCCCCACACATTTTTTGAAAATTTTGGTTCAGGGTTGGAAATTCCATGCCGTTTTTATCTATGAACTTTTATGTTTATTGCCAGACTCACAATTCATTATAGCCGGCACTAGCGCTAGCACTTTTAAATGGAAGGGTTCCCCTAATGGACTTTTTAGGCACTCAATTGCATACTATATAAAAAAAGTATATGTATATGTAAATACTTTTTTATATATTATGCAATTGAGTGCCTAAAAAGTCCATTAGGGGAACCCCCTTTTCTCTTCTGTCTCAAATATTGGATGTGGCACGTATCCCCAGCATAGGTTAGCCATTCTTCTTTTTCTCTCCGTAGCACTTTTAAATGACTTTTTTTCCTTTGAAATGTCATTTTGCTGTCAGACTGTTCTAAATACAGGAAACATGCGCCCCTTTACAGGCATACTATAGACACCCCCCAGGTACGAAATTTAAAGGGATATTACACTTTTATTGTTTCATTTTAAGCATTATTAAAATCACTGCTCCCAGAAAAACATCCGTTTTTAAAACTTTTTTTGCATTGATCCATGTCCCCTGGGGCAGGACCCAGGTCCCCAAACACTTTTTATGACAACACCATGCATATAAACCTTTAAAATTAGCACTTTTGATTTCTCCCATAGACTTTTAAAGGGTGTTCCGCGGCTTTCAAATTTGCTGCGAACACCGCAAATTGTTCGCTATTCGGCGAACTTGCGAACAGCCAATGTTTGAGTCAAACATAAAGCCCATCCCTATATATGAAGCGAAGGTACGGTTCGGCCTATACTGAGCCCCTAGATTAATGGTTAAAGTGGACAGGAATCCACAATGGGTAAATGGGTTACAACCATAGTCCACAGGGACTAAGAATCATGCTGAGTAAACAGCTAGAGAAACAGCTATCTATGTGAGCAGGATGGATGAAGGGTGATAAATAACACGAGACAGAAAGGGACATTTCGATGTTAAGTTGTGGGATGAATTTGGGGTCAGGCATAACAGAGAAATGGAGAGTTAAAATAGAATACAATTCTATACAGAACTTACAAATTTCAATTACAGTCTCCTCTCTTTCGATCAATATTTTGATCACTAACCATACCTGCTATCGCCTTTAACCTGGAACCTCCACACGCTTAGGTGGAGGTAGTCCTGGCCAAAGAGGCAAAAACTCCATTGTGGAGAAAATAATAGCTGAGCAGCTTTTTTCATAAGACAATACATGAGATGCAAAGGATAGTGGAACAAAATAAAGAAAGCAGAAGTTAAGCAAGGAAATATTAAAAAAGTTAAAAGAAAGTGAGAGAAAGATATGCATGTGTTGTGTACAAATGGGGAAAAATGTAAGCGATTTTAGAGAGATATTGGTGTATGTGTGTGAATGCTGGGACCTTTATTTCTATTTCTTGTGTGTGTGTCATGTATGCAGATGTGACCCCCTCCTTTGTGCTCTCCTGAAAGAATGTAGCTGGGATGAGAAGTCAGTGATAAGCTGGAAGGACACCATGCCAATTTCTGTTTTTTTAGACAAAACATTTATAACAAAATGTGTCGGGTTAACGAATCTAATGATAAACAATGTGATCACAATTATTTTTGAATCTGTTTTCCAAACATGGTAAAATGAAGGTTACATTTAACCCGTGTATTACACAAATTCAATATCCTTTGATCGTGGAAACAGTGCATTTAAAAAAGGGAAATTAAGTAATATTAAGTAAAATGTCCTAATTTAAGGAAATATATCTCTGGATATATATTAGAATTAGGGTGTGATATTGAAATTATCATTTGAGAATTAATTTCTAATATGAGTTTAATAATTTTATTAATAATATAGATTTATTATAACTGGTTTAGACAACCTTTGGTTGGAAATGAAATCCAGGTTATTGGAGAAATTTGTAAAATGGGTTTAGTTTAGATTAAGATACCGTATATGCTCGAGTATAAGCTGACCCAAATATAAGCCGAGGCACCTCATTTTACCGCAAAAAACTGGGAAAACTTATTGACTCGAGTATAAGCCTAGGGTGAGAAATGCGCAGCTACTGTAAGTGGAAAAGAGAGTCAACAATGCCCATTTGCAGCCTCACTGTACCCACTTGCAGCCATAGGTCCCCCAAACTTGAAACTTGGTAGTTAAGGGTTCCTAGATGCCCCCTAGCTGCAGCCAAAATTTGGGGTCTCTGGACCCAAAGGGTCCCGAAATTACATTGCTGCAGATGGACACAGTTGACCAACTTTGGGGCCCCGTATCTTGGGGCCACTTTGTGCTAGGAACCCCAAATTTGGTGTGCAAACCCAGTGGAACTAATACTACAACATACCCAAGCTGTGGTTCCTAGCACCAAGTGGCCCAGAGATACGAGGCCCAAAAGTCTGTTTGGAAAAATTTAAGCACTTTTCTGCAACAGAGAATTACATTTTCTGAACTGACTTTGGGGCCCCGTATCTTGGGGGACACTTGGTGCTAGGAACCTCAGCTTTGGATATGTTGTAGTGCTCGTTCTACTGGGTTTGCACCAAGGTTCCTAGCACCAAGTGGCCCAGAGATACGGGGCCCCAAAGTCGGTTCGGAAAATGTCATTCTCTGCTGCAGAAAATTGCTTGACTCGAGTATAAGCCGAGGGGGGGCATTTTCAGCACAAAAAATGTGCTGAAAAACTCAGCTTATACTCAAGTATATACGGTAACAATTTTGTAATTGTGTAATACACCCTTAATGAGAGGAAAAAAAAAGATTAAGATGAGGTTGTTAATTAAAATACAGCAGCCATAATATTTAACAAAGCCAAGATGGATGGGATACATAAGAAATTTTTCTACAAAAATGAAATCTAACGGTCTGATAATAACTTGATGTGCGGTCCATGATGTGAGAGTAATAATAAATAAAATTTAAATATAACAGACCCATCACATCAAGTCCACACACCCTGTTAAGATAGATCCCACCTACAGCCAATTGTCTTGTTTTTGGTGTGGCTGAGAGCTTTCTGTTCTGTCATATACAGATTGTTGGTCCTTTTGTTTTTATTTATTTTTGAAATCCAAAGTAGAATGTGTGGATTGTGAAATGATGTGCCCCTTTTCCTTGTAAGTGCCGTGGTATAACCAGAAGAATACTTTGGATTTATTGGACATCTCTGCATGATCGCACGGGATTGTTATCATTTATTATGTTATGACATCAGGTCAGAGGGAAACTAAGGACTTGTGTTATCTTGCTAAAACCAACAACAGAGCAAGCAATGAGAAATTATAATATTACCAGGAAAAAGTTGTCTTTTTTAAAACATGAGACTGAACAAACAAAGTGATAGAAAACAAGCCATTGTAATATATTTATGCAAGCTGGACCCAGTAATAAATGGTTCATCCCGATATATCAGAGCTGTAGCTTTTATGCAAAGGTGCTATTAGACAAAGTTACAGACATTATTTTGGTCAAATATTTAATTTTTAATGGTCCCACATTCTGTGCAGCAAATATACAGCTAACTAAATGTTTGTCTAATGAAAGGTTCAAAATATGAGTTTGTTTTGTTTGTTCATGTACAAATCTAACAATGAAAAATGCGTACATTTGTATCCAGCCACCTTATTGCCTCTATTGGAGGAGGCTGGAGACAAAGGAAGACACGTGTGTTACATTGATGACGTAGGAATCAGCTGCTGTGAGCCCCGTGCAGGACACACTTCCTGAAGACCCAGTTATTACATTTTTTGTAGAGTTATTCCTGGTTTTATACTGATGATGCAGTTTATCACCCAGAAGGACACTCTGTATTTATCGTCATTGGATCCTTTTTCCCCAGCTCAAGAAGCAGAGCTCCATGTTTTATCAAAGCCTGTGAGCTATAAAAAGAGTACCGTATATACTCGAGTATAAGCTGAGTTTTTCAGCACATTTTTTGTGCTGAAAATTCCCCCCTCGGCTTATACTCGAGTCAAGCACTTTTCTGCAGCAGAGAATGACATTTTCCGAACCTAACACCAAGTGGCCCCAGGATATGGGGCCCCAAAATGGGTTCAGAAAAATGTCATTCTCTGCTGCAGAAAAGTGCTTGTCATTTTCTGAACTGAATGTGGGGCCCCGTATCTCGGAGCCACTTGGTGATAGGAATGCCAGCTTTAGATATGTTGTAGTGCTAGTTCCTCTGGGTTTGCATACCAAATGTGGGGTTCCTAGCACCAAGTGGCCCCAAGATACGGGGCCCCAAAATCTGTCAACTGTATCCATCTGCAGCAATGTCATTTCGGGACCCTTTGGGTCCAGAGACCCCAAATTTTGGCTGCAGCTAGGGGGCATCTAGGAACCCTTAACTGCCGAGTTTGAAGTTCAGGAGACTTATGGCTGCAAATGGGCACAGTGAGGCATGCAAATGGGCACAGTGAGGCTGCAAATGGGCATTGTTGACCCTCTTTTCCACTTAATGCCATGTACACACTCTGAAGGACTTTCCGATGGATGTTCGATGGAGTTCCAACGAAACGGTCTTGCCTACAAACGATTACACCAAAGTCCGATGGATTTGAACATGATGAGGTATGACCAGACTTAGAATAAGGAAGTTCATAGACAGTAGCCAATAGCTGCCCTAGCGTCGGCTTTCGTCTGTCGGACTAGCATATAGATGAACAGATTTTTTGACCGGACTCGAGTCCGTCGGAAAGATTTGATCTAAAGTCCTTCTGATTTTCAACAGAAAAGGTCTGCTGAAGGTCCGATGAAGCCCACACACGGTCAGATTGTCCGACGGATTTGTTCCATCGGACAAGTTCGGTCGAAAAGTCCGGTCGTGTGTACACGGCAGTACAGTATCTGCACATTTCTCACACTAGGCTTATACTCGAGTCAATAGGTTTTCCAAGTTTTTTGTGGTAAAATTAGGTGCTTCGGCTTATATTCAGGTTGCCTTACTCGAGTATATACGGTATATATTTATATAGATAGTCAAGATATAGAGAGCTTTTGGTTCCATTTGAAGGGCCAGAAGTGTGTTTTTACTTCAACAGGTAAACCAATCAAGCATGCCAAGTTAATTTGATTGACTGTTTTCAGCCTTCGAGGTTCTTGCTGACGTAGCCATACTAACTTTAAAACTCACACATGGAAGCAGACCAGGCGACTAAGGATGCTGCATTACAGCCCTGGACACTTGCTGGGTCTGTGCTACTCACAGATTCCACCCTAGGTCTTGTCCAGTATAGCTGGGATTAATAATTCTAATGTAAGGACCCCAGAACGAGAAGAACAAGTGGTCCACAGGGGGCAACTTCTTATGAAACAGTACTTTAGAAAAATGTGATCTTTTATGTCTGCCAGCCACTCTTTTTGGTTTGGGAGTGTTACTCACTTGCTTATATTTTGTCTCAGCAGCTGAAGTCCTCCAATCGGATCTCACAGAGAATGTTGCTGATCATTTAAGGTTTTTGACAAACCCATTTATGTGTTTTCTCCCCAATTCCAGATCCTAAAAGTTTGGAAGGATCTAAAACTAAAGCCAGGTGACTTGTGGATGGTTAAGAGACATTTATATACAAGGAAATGTTTGGAGACTCAATACAGCATCTATGTCATGTACAGTTGTGCAAACCTTGAAGGAAAAGTCACCTGGATCCACCCCAGACACTGCAAAAAATGACTAAATTAAAGAAATACCTGTATTTGATTTGTTTCCCTCTTGGAATCACAGTCTAACGTACTATTTAGTCAAATATATATATAGTGATTTGATAAGTAGTTCAGCCATGTTGAAGTCATATTTGTCTTCTGTACGTCTTCCATTTTATGTAGAATTGTCTGTGTTTACATATGCTGATAAGTCAGCATGCCCACAATTCAGCTAGAAGGCCATTCTGGCCACAGGAGTGTACAGCCAGTACTCTGTAAATATGTCTTATCAATCATTTGTTTTTCACAATGAAAAGTCATTTTGTAATGAAAAAGTTGCTCAGCTATTATTTTCTCCACAATGGAGTTTTTGCCTCTTTGGCCAGGACTACCTCCACCTAAGCGTGTGGAGGTTCCAGGTTAAAGGTGATAGCAGGTGTGGTTAGTGATCAAAATATTGATCAAAAGAGAGGAGACTGTAATGGAAATGTGTAAGTTCTGTATATAATTGTATTGTATTTTGTATGTATTGCACACGGCCCTCACTGTGCACACAGCACTAATAATGTTTTCAGTAAATGTTTACATTCTTTTGAGTCCTGATAAGAATTAGCCTGCCTATGTAACGCCCCTTGTTGCCATAAACGTACAATTGTAATATTAATGTGATAGCTATGTAATCATGTGTATAAAAACCTTCAATTGCATCATAATGAACAGAACGGTTATTTGGAAAGATGCTCAGCGTATCTTTTGTGTCTGTTCCCTACTGCAGTAGTTATTATTAATTTGGAACCACTAATCAATATGAGGATAGGAGTTGCCTATCTTCAAAATGTCTCATGTTGTAATATTATTATTATCAATATTATTTTTAATATATAATTGTTGTTGTGGTTTTGTTTGTTTGTTTTTTTTATTTATTATCAATATTTTTTTATTAATATATATGTTTTCATTATATTATTGTCATCTTATTATTTTATTATGTTTTAATATTATTATCGATATTCTATAATATTATTGTTATTATCATTATTATTATTTTTATTAATATTGCAGTTTATTATTATTATTATTATTATTATTATTATTATTATTATTATTGTATTGTCCTTGTTAATAAAATAATGTATTATTATTATGTTGTAATATTAATATCATTATCAATATTATTTTAAATATTTTATTGTTTTTATTTTTCTATTTGTTCGGCTGGCTGCATACAAGAAATCTGTGTCTACAGGGTGTAATAATCATGGCATCATAAATGTAAACTATGTGTACCCCTAACACACCCGGGAGGTAAAATAGATGCTCTGGGGTAGAAATGGAGGACGAGGATTGGCTAAAATGGTGGGCGATATTTGCCGATCCCACCACTACCGACAGATGGCTTGCATAGGGTTAACACGTCATTCTATTCTATCAATCGGCAGACAAGTTAACATGAAGGGGCGATCAATCGAAATCAAAAATATCAAAAATATCTGTCCGATGGTCTTTGTTCCTCTACGGCAATCAGCGCCCTGCCCCTCCTCCACTCTGCACAGGCATATTCATGGACGCACTGCCGTGCCAATTGCTCATGTTCATGCCGGCTGGGTTTTCTTGGCCACCTCCTAGTCCGGGTGACCTGCACAGGTGGGCAAATGGGGGTCAGTTGTCTCAGACTACTCCAAAGGACAGGGGGCTGCTGAGAGAATGGAAAATAAGGAGACTTCTCAAGACTTTGGAGGTTTCCTGGTCACAGGTGTGAGATGACCTATTGAAGACGGATCTGAGGAAGGAGATGCCTTGTTTGAAAATGGAGACCGTTCCTATTTTCCAATCTCTTAGCGACACCCCCCAACTATCTGAGACAGCTGACCGCCATTTTGCTCACCGATGCAGGTGACCCTTGCCTATCGAGAATGTAACCTGGAACATGAAATGACCCCACCAGAGGAATCCCATAGGGAGAGCCCCATGCCAAGCTGGCCATGAATGTTGGCACTGCTACCACCCCCCCACACAAAGCAGACAGAGAGCAGAGTGTTGAGTACTCAGGGGTTCTCATCCATGCAGGGTTGGAGGTCCTGGGGTAGTCCAGGTGGAAAGGAGAGGACTGGTTTTCACAGTGAGCCGGGTGAGCTGAGCTTAGGACTGAGCCATGGTTGCTGGGCTGCCAAAAAACCTCCTTGGAATTCCTGAAGCCAAAAGGGAAACCCCAAAACCCCAGTGTGGTGATGGTGAACCTTTGACTTGTTCTGCAATTTTTGAAGCAGGGTTATGGACTGTCTCGTGTTTTCTGTTTGCTGAAGATGAGCTGTTTTTCTCTCTCTTTGCCTGTTTACTTGGAAGAAAAAGGGACTGTTTGCCTTTACCAACGTGCATGTCTGATGATCTTGAGCTCCACGGGTGACACAATCTATTAACCCTTTTCTACTCTATCCAAAACAAAGTTTTGGCTATAGATACACATTGAAGGTACGACAATTATTGTCATTTTCTTAGTATATTAAAAAAAGTTTCAGGCTAGTCACAACTCCAAATCTCTGCCGTGGGACCCTGCTATTGGCAGCACCTGATGTGTGGGTCCAGAGCAGCTATCAGAAATTTTGGGGCCGCTTACACAGCTTTAGGCCTGGGACCCCCCTCCCCCCCCAGGCCTGACCATCAAAGTTCCCGAGAGCCCACCCACTGGCAATACAACTGAATCCACCCTTCAGTGCACCCACTTTTATTTTAACACTCTTGCAACTTAAATGTGTATTCAGAGTGATCAAAGCTTGCATCCCCATATATTCAACAAATAGTTGGCCCAATCCAGCAAAGAGACATCACCACATATTCAGCAAAGAGACATCCCCATATATCCAGCAAAGAGTTGGCCCAATCCAGCAAAGAGACATCGCCATATATTCAGCAGAGACAGCCCAACCCAGCAGAGAGACATCCCCATATATCCAGCAAAGAGTTGGCCCAATCCAGCAAAGAGACATCCCCATATATTTAGCAAAGAGACAGCCCAATCCAGCAGAGGGGGGCGGGGTCACCAGGTGGCCCCGCCCTCAGTTAAATAAGAACTCTCAGAAGAACAGAATCGTCACACAGGGGGAACCTCCTATGAATGTGGATCGTTCGAAGAATGAAGGTCGGAAGAAGACGCCGGGGGAAGATGCGGACGAGAAGACCAAAGGAAGAAGCAGAGGATCGGAGGAAGAAGCAGAGGAAGAAGCGGGGGAAGAACAAGATGGAGGAATAAAACCAAATGAAGACCAGAAGAAGATAGAAGAAGAAGCGGGGAAAGAAGAAGAAATTAATAAAGGAATTGTCAAAAAGCGTCTCTTGTCTTTTTTAACATTTTTGACATTTTTTTGTGAAATGGTAGGGGAACATTTGTACCCCATTACCATTTCACACAGGGGGGCCAGGATCTGGGGGTCCACTTGTTAAAGGGGGCTTCCAGATTCCAATAAGCCCCCCACCAGCAGACCCCCACAACCACTGGGCAAGGGTTGTGGGGATGAGGCCCTTGTCCCTATCAACATGGGGACAAGGTGTTTTGGGGGCTACTCCAAAGCACCCTCCCAATGTTGAGGGCATGTGGCCTGGTACGGTTCAGGAGGGGGAGCGCTCTCTCGTCTCCCCCTCTTTTCCTGTGGGCTGCCAGGTTGCATGCTCTGATAAGGGTCTGGTATGAATTTTTTTCAATGACTTTTATGTGTATTGCAGAGACCCGACCATTCATTATAGCCGCCACTACCGCTAGTACTTTTAAACACTTGCCGACCACCTCAAGCAGATATACTGCGGCAGAATGGCACGGGCAGGCAAAATCACGTACCTGGTACGTGATCTGCCTTCCGCGGGCTGGGGGCGCATCGCACCCCCCGGTGCCCGAGGCAGTCAGCATTGTTGGGGAAGCGATACAGGCTGAGGGGGAGGCCACTCATTCATGGCCACACCCTCACGATCGCTCCGCACGAATGAAAAATTCTTCCTCTGCTGCTGTAATGTAAACAGCAGCAGAGGAAGTGATGTCATCGCTCCTCGAGCCGATCTTTTTGTTCCGGCACCTAGGAGAGAAGACATCCAAGTAAGTGCACCAACACTACACTTCCAGTAGAACATGCCAGGCACACTTTTCACCCCCCATCACCCCCCAATCACCCCCTGATCACCCTCCTGTACCCCCTGTCACACTGACACCAATAGCAGTTTTTTTTGCATTGGTGTCAGTTTCTTATGCCGCGTACACACGGTCGGACTTTTCGTCTACAAAAGTCCGACAGCCTGTCCGACATACTTCCGACGTACCTTCGGCGGACTTGCGGCAGACTTTCTTACGAACGGACTTGCCTACACACGACCACACAAAAGTACGACAGCCTAGTACGCGGTGACGTACACCAAGTCCGACGAGACTATAAAACGGAAGTTCAATAGCCCGTACGACACCCTTTGGGCTCCTTCTGCTAATCTCGTGTTTATCTCGTGTTAGTAGAAGTTTGGTGAGAGACGATTCGCGCTTGTGAGACTCGTATTTTTCAGTTCGTTTTAACTGTTGTTCAGTCTGTGCTTGTGAGGTTTGTATCTGCTTTTCAGTGCGTTTGGTCAGTTGGCATTGAGAAATCTTTGTTTTATTGGCCGCTCGTTCCTGATTTTCAGGTCGCTCTTCACAGGCCTTGCTGTTCTTCAGTGCGTTCTGTTTAGTGCGTTCTGACCAGCCGACCGTTTTGAAACCATGTTACCTGTACGTACTCGTCGTCGAGCTCGTGCATTGTATGTGCTTGGTGCTGTAGTTTATTCTTCAGCCCAAGACCAGTCCATGAACAGGGCGAGGAGGAGTTCATGGACCAAGAATTGGTTGCTTCAGCGTGACCAGTTCTGCCACATGCCTTTGCTCCGTGAGATCCGTGAGAATAATCCTGAGGATTTCAGGAACTTTCTCCGGATGACGGACCCCGTTTTTGACCGTTTGTTGGCTTTGCTGACCCCCTATATCAGCAGGCAGGATACCTGCATGAGGCAAGCCATCACTCCGGAGCAGAGGCTGGTCGCTACCTTGCGGTATTTGGCCACAGGGAGAAGCCTGCAGGACCTTAAGTTCTCGACAGGCATCTCCCCCCAGGCTCTGGGGATCATTATCCCAGAGACCTGTTCTGCCATCATACAGGTCCTGCAGAAGGACTATATTAAGGTAAGATATTTTTCTTTTATTAGCATCACATGTTCTTTTATGTAATCTTTGATAATGTAATGTATTTCTTGCTTCAAACACTACTTACCATCATTGCAATATAGTGTGAATGTCCCCTTTTTATCCTCACACATGCTGGAATTTTTTTCCTGTTATTTTTTGTCATGCATGTATATTTTCCTTCAATAACCTTCCCAGCATGAAGTGATGGGAACATATCCACCTAGTCTACTCATTTGGAATGTATTTTGTTTGAGTGTATTTAGTGTGCTTATAATTAGCAATTAGCTAGATTTCCCAACCCCCCACCTAAACTCACTCCAAATAGTGTGCTGCTAATTAGCAATTATCTAGATTTCCCAACCCCCCCCACCTAAACTCACTCCAAATAGTGTGCTGCTAATTAGCAATTATCTAGATTTCCCAACCCCCCCACCTAAACTCACTCCAAATAGTGTGCTGCTAATTAGCAATTATCTAGATTTCACAACCCCCCCCACCTAAACTCACTCCAAATAGTGTGCTGCTAATTAGCAATTATCTAGATTTCACAACCCCCCCCCACCTAAACTCACTCCAAATAGTGTGCTGCTAATTAGCAATTATCTAGATTTCACAACCCCCCCCCCCCACCCTCGTAAAAATTAGCTTGAATGTTCTGTGGTGTTGATTTGTCTAAAGCAAATATATGTTGCACTTTGCAAAATGCATGTGCACTCTACAAGTGCATTTGTTCCAGTGCTTTAGTAAATGAGCAGAAGCTCTGCTGATTTCCATCATCAAATCATATGCAAGCCTCAAAGTGTTTTCATTAATTGCCCTTGCATGTGATTGTGTACTCCTTGCAACATGAATGCCTTTTTACATTACCTCATTTACTGTAAGCTGGTTAGCAACTGCACCTGCAGAGTGCGACAACTGCAGTCTTGTAGCCTTTTTAGTCCCTAAATTCCTGCGTGTCCTAAAAGTAATCTTTTTTAGGGATTTCACAACCCCCTAAAATGTAATCCAATGTTCCATCAGAGGGGGTGAGCAATCTGATAAGTGTGCCTTTCCATATTAGTTATTCCAGAAGAATTAAATTATTGAATGTTATACTGATGCTGGGGAATAATGTTTTTAATTGTCTAATTTTCTTGCAATGTTAGCTTCCAAATTAATTGATTTTGGTTTTCTTGTTTGATTTCCCAGTTTCCTTCAACGCCACAGGAATGGCAGACTGTGGCATCCCATTTTGCCAGCCGTTGGGACTTTCCCAATTGTGGAGGGGCTATAGATGGGAAACATGTCCACATCGTGCCACCACCCCATTCGGGGTCATACTATTTTAATTATAAGGGGTTCCACAGTATTGTTTTAATGGCGGTGGTGTCGGCACACTATGATTTTTTATATGTGGACGTGGGGAAGAATGGCCGGATGTCGGATGGAGGAGTATTTGCCCAGACGGAGTTCTGCCAGCGTCTCCAGAGTGGTGGCCTGGGATTGCCACCTGATGCGGATAACGTGGAAGGACTCCCCTTTGTCTTCATTGCCGATGAAGCCTTCGCTCTCAGCAAGCACCTCATGAGGCCATTCCCCCAAAGAACCCTCACCCCGGAGAGGAGGGTTTTAATTTCCGGCTGGCCAGAGCAAGAAGAGTGGTTGAGAATGCGTTTGGAATTCTGGCCAGCCGG